>FIZV01037029.1:0-10673 GCA_900050545.1 Trionymus perrisii | reverse complement strand
AATTAATAAATTTTTAAAAATTTAAAAATTTTCAAAAAACATCAAATTTTTCAAAATTTCTGAATTTTCTAAAATTCTCCAATCCACAAAAGTTATTGATTTTTCAAAAATTACAGAATTTTCAAAAATAATTATTCTTAAAAAATTTTCAAACTAAAAATTGTCATTTTCTCAAAAACTGACAAATTTTAAAAAATTGATAAATTTTTTAAAGTATCAAAATTTTCAAAAAATATTAAATTTCTCAAAATCGCTGAATTTTCTAAAATTCTTCAACTCCCGAAAGTTATTGATTTTTCAAAAATTACGGAATTTTCAAAAATCATTATTTTTTAAAAATTGTAAAATTTCTAAAAAAAATATGGTCATTTTCTCAAAAACTGACAAATTTTTAAAAATTTTCGAAAATTTTTGAATTTTTAGAAATCGTTAAATTTTTAAAAATTGTCAGTTTCTCAAAATCTGAAAATTTTCAAAAAATATAAAATTTCTCAAAATCGCTCAATTTTTAAATTTTTTTTTAAATTTATGAATGTTGAACGATTTTAATAGAACTGTCCAAGAAAAACACATTACGACACTTGTGCATGAATATTTTATCAAAAATAGTACTCATGTAATTTATTTAATCGAAATGAAATTTCGCCTTCAAATCGATAAATACCTGAATATTTTTGTCCATGAAATGTTAATAAAATTGCATACCTTTTCCTTAGAATCAACACATTACAACATTAACACGCAGAGCGCAGACCTAAAAAAAAAACATGCATTTTCCTAATAAGCGTAGCATGGTATTTTCTCGGACGATCAAATTTACACTTGAAAATTAATTTTTCATTCATCTCAAAAATTTGATTTATGATTTTTGACCCGAATGCATTTTTTCACATTCCACATTTACATTATTCTTCTTTTTTTTTTCGTAAAAAAAAAATAATTTAATTTCTAAAACGAACAGAATAAATTTCCCTCCACTCTCCTCCCCCAAGAAACCTCGCATCCAAACTCCAATACAAATCATAAAATATAAGTCCCTTCAGAGGACAAACGTGAAATATTTCTTTCCTCATCTCATACAATTCATCGTATTCGTTCGTCTTCCTCCATTCATCGAGCTTTTACCCCTGGTCAAATGAAACTTTACCCTAATGCGCTGCTATGTCAACGAAACAGTGAAACACGCCGGCTATTTTCCTGATTACGTCATCGGCACAGTTCAACCAACCGCTATACCGGATTCGTCTTTTAGCCGACGAGATGCAGAGCGCAGCTGCCGTTACCATGGCAACTCGACCGCCTATTTCGGTATCCATAACTTTTTTCGTCACCGCCATAATTATACCGCGGCGTATACGAAAATAATATTTCATCGATTTGACTTTTTCGGGCGGTCTGCTTCCCTTTGAGAGAACTCTGCGCGCAGGTTACCATGGCAATGACATTATGGCTCCTATGGTCGTTTGACAAATTATAATTTATCACACGTACAAGATAGACGCCATGCCATGCCATGCCATGCGCCCTAGGAAACTTGTATTGCAGCCTGTAAAGGTACATATAATATTTTTCTTATAATGGAATTTTCATCTCATTTATTCAAAGGTTCGATTTTTCAATTGTGAACGTTAATCATAATTATGCCATTGAATAAGTCGTTAAATGTTCTTCTTCAGACGTGTGTTCTCGTTTACAGATTTTATACTCGTAAATGTATGTTGCTGGCGAATAAAAAAAAAGTACAAATAAAAAGATTTATTGAACGTAAATTCGTCATTAGTGTGGTAGTACAAGTCAATATTGATTTATGACTCGAGTGTATATTATACCTGTGGAATTTATGCCATGCACTTAGACTTATACTTATGTTGTTTGAAAACTATGGTTGAACGGAATGACAATTGAAATAACTATTGCATGCTCCAAAAAATTATAACCTGGCCTATGTAGGCATAATAAGAAATTCAGTTTCTTATTGCAATAAATCTTATAAAAATTTTATTCTTAAAAAATTAACAACATTTTACAAATAAAGTATCTATTGATTTTTTTTTCTTTTAAAAATATTCAAAAAATTATACGAAATAACATTTACTATAAAAAATTACAAAAATTCTAGTAAAAATGAAAAAAAAAAACTAAATATTTATAATACTTGAACACTAGTGCCATCTGGTGGACAGAACAAGTATCTTAAGACTCGAGCACAGTTACACGTACTTTTCTCAGAGGTCGTGACGAAAAGGGACGCTTTGAAATTGTAACAAAAGAGCCCTGTTTCAAAAGAGATGCAGAAAGAATGCTTGAAAGAAACTTGGGTTTCATCATTTCTCCTTAAAATGCATCCTTGATGTTAAATTCGATCACAGTTGGGATTTATTTTGATAGAATTCAACAGTTTCTTCTTTTCCTCTCATTTAAAGCCATTTTCTACGCATACTTAGTTTGAATATTGATGAGTAATTTTTTTTAGTCCCTGAAGGGCGGAGTAGAGAAGGAATTCTGATAAATTTTACCTGAAATAAATTGCTTTTGATCTCTGAAAATTTTTTCTCCAATATATATATATTTTTTTTTTTCAGAAAACCACGGATTTTTCAAAGTTTAGAGATCTGTAGTGCCTTCATATATATGTGTTCAAAGATGGACAGAATTTTCATAAATTTTTTTGGCTACTTCAAAATGCTACCCTCTTGTTCATGTTTTGCAATTTTTAGGCTTACTTAGTGCCTTTTGATAAATTTAGGAAGGCAAAAATCTGTTAAGAACGTCGGAGCAGTAACTCCTTCAATTTAAAACATAGACTTTCCGATGTGATCATTAGAACTTTTTTGAGGTTTTCTGAGGGCTGTCTATGCTTACGAAGAGGACTGACTGATCCCACATTTTAATCAGAACTTTACCGAATTTTCAAACTAATTTTTTTCACTTTTTCATAAAAATTCTTCTCTCAACTTTCATCAATATTTTTCGAAACTTTTTCAAATTTTTCATCTGAGTTTTTTCTTTTATTTCCATCAAAATTTTTCTCGATTTTTAATCAAAATTTAAAAAAAATTATTGAAAATTTTAAATTGAAATTTATGTAAATTTTTCAAAATTGTTTTGAAATTATTCATCGTTTTTTTCACATTTTTAATAAAGTTTTTCTTTCAAATTGCCATCAACATTTTTTCAAAAAATACATTCAAGAAGTTTTTTTTGCAAATTAAAAAAAATCAACAACTTCCTCTTCAATTTTCATCAAAAATTTTTCAATTTTTCGATAAAAAATTTTCCAATTTACCTAAGTACTTACTTTGAATTTTCCTGTAACTTTCATTCAAATTTTTTCCAAATTTTAAACTTGAACTTTCTAAAAAAAATTTCTAAATTTTCTAAAACTTTTTCCCAAATTTAAAAAAAATTCTTTAAAATTTTTCCTCCAATTTTTATCAAATCTTTCTATATTTTCCATAAAAAATTTTTGATTTTTTTTTCAAATTTTTCATTCCTTTGAAATTTTAGTGAAAAAATTTTCCACGTTTTTTTCCACATTTTTGACTAATTTAAATTTTTTGAAATTATTCATTCCAATTTTTCCTTTAATTTTCATCAAATTTTTTTTGTAAATTTTCAATGCACAGTTTTAAATTTCTTTCTAAATTCAAAATTCAAAATTTTCCACCAATTTTTGCCACAATTTTTTAATATTTCGCAATTATTTCTTTTCCAAATTCAGCCTCAGCCGTAATAAGACATTGCGTTGTAAAAGGAACAAAATTTTGATGCGTTGGCAGCGTTCACCCGTCAATTGACGGTTCGCTTTGCTTATCTGACATTTTTGAAATTTTCTAAACTATTGTTCAGAAAATGTTAAAATTTTTTCCAAACTAATGGAAAATTTTCATTTCAATTTTTTGTGTAATTTTCTTCAAACTTTTTTCAAGTGTTTAATCAAATTTTTTTGAATTATTGAATTAAAATTTTTCAATTTTTTTCAAATTTTTTAATTTTTTTTTCAAAGTGTTCATTTAAATTTTTCTTTCAATTTTTATTTATCTAAACTCTTTTTTTAATTTTCCGTCAAAAATTATCCAAAATTTTTCAAAGTTTTCATTCATTTGAAATTTTCCTCTGGTTTTAACCACAATTTTCCTTAATTGTTGCAAATTTTTAATTTTTTTTTTTTTATTTCATCACAATTTTTTTCCAAACTTCTTATTTAACAATAATTTTTTCCCAGTGAATGTTAATTAAATTCATTTTTAAAATTTTCTATTTTTCGAGTAAAAAATTTTTCCATATTTTTATTTGAAAATTTCGAATTTTTTGAGAGAAAAAAAAAATGATTTCCAATTTTCTGAGTAGTAAAATTGTCAATTTTTCAATTTTTTTTTTTAGGTAAAACAATTTCGATTTTTCGAGTAAGAAAATTTCTGATTTTTTGAGTGAAAATTTTTTCCAATTTTTAAATCAAAGAGTTTTCTAAACTTTTTTCAGAATTTTCACTTAAATTTCACCAATAATTTTCATCAAAATTTTTCTTCTAGATTTTTTTCAAGTAAGTGTATTAATTATTTTTTCCAAAACATTTTCATATAAATTGTTTTCAAATTTTTTTAAATTTTTTCGATATACTTATTGAAATTTTTTTCAAGTTTTTCGCCCAAATTTTCTCTGAGTAGATATAGAACTCAAGATATTAATAATAAATAAAGTTAAATTTTTTTTTAAAGATTTTTTTTTGAAAAATTACAATTTTTTTTGGTCGTTGGAAAATTTTTTAATGCGGGTTTGCCCTTCCAAACCGATTTTTCCAATAAGATATAAATTTTCAAAGCTCTGCAGTGCCTTCATTTACAAACACGTACATAAAGTTTTTTGTTGGCCAGTTCTCGATGAAGTACACGCAAATCTCCATTTTGAAGATTTATTTCCGGAACACCCTGCATAAAAGGTTGAAAAACGCTCAATTCTCAATTACTCGAATGAACACGAGAAATCCTATTATTTTTCAATTTCCAATTTTGAACAGAATAAACAGGTCGAGAGTGAAAGAGGAGGCCTGAAACATGGTCACGAACGTATCATAATAAAATCTCACCGCCCGTATATACCGAGGTAGGTATCTCATTTGGGTCAAATAAAGCATTTAATTTCCACTTTGGCCTTTATAATTGAAAACTCTATAAAAAAAATCTGGTAAACCATTAGTTCCCTCCGCTATGTTCGATTAAGCTGATATTATTTTTAAAAGGCTGAAATTTCGAATTAATTGTACCGGTGCCAAGCTGCTTCAATATAAGAAGACGACAAAAAAGAAGAAAAAAAGAAAAAGAAAAACATTGTAACAGATAATTTGGCTAGTAAATCCTTTTAATTTTATAACCATTAGTTTGAAAATACACAGCACCTTTGGCAATGAAACGAACATAACTCCAAGTTCTTAGTTTGAGGCTTTTATCACTTGTTGATAAATTGAAGTGCTTTTCGGCACGAGTGTTAACGTAATAAAAAATTATTTATAAACAATGGCAGCGTTATAGGAAACACGTTCGTTGAAGCTTGCCGACTACGAGTACCTAAAATGAGAATTTACTCGGGGTAAATTTTTTCTCGAAAATTTTACCCAACTGGTTTTCCTTTCGGATAATTTATTATGACAAAAGACAGATAAATTAGTAACGATTCGTCTCATGCCACTGGAACGGACGAAATTAAAACATCGGTATTTTTCTTTTTTTTTTTGTATATTTTATTTAAAAGAAGAAAAAAATATATACAACAGCACGAGATCGAGTCGTAAAAATTTTTCAACATTTTTTAATCGATTCGAACGAACGGGGAACATTAATTACAAAAGTCTAGAATTTTTTACCATTTTCCAAGATGGAATTAATTGATATTGCGAAGACGATACCTAATTTCATCGCGTGAACCGGCCCCGATGCCCTGGCTCGGCTCCCTCCGCCACGCACCATCGTGGACTCGATACCGCGCAGATTCCCTTGAATATGTCTTCATTAAACGTTTTAAAATACACGGCCATAAAATTATGAAGTTTATCGTCTGTTCACGGTTTCCTACGATGGAGGATCAGATATACTATAGAAGCAATTACGAAATAATACTCGGAATCGGCTTTTTTTTCTACCTTTATCTTTGTTTTCTATCTCCATCCACTGTATCTGGCGTATAAGGCCGCGATAACAGCGAGATTCCATTACTTATTTGATGTCACTTACATTATATACAACTGGACGCGTCTTCGTCTCGAAATGAAAAACTTGCGTTTTAAAATAACATTAAAATCGATTAGGCGTTGTAACCTTTTCCAAGTGTTTTTTTACGAATAACACCACAGATCACGATTTTTATAAAATTTAATGGCTGCCGAGTAAAAAAGGCGTCGGAGCCGGTGGTGATTGGATCGGATACTCTGGGTGATACTTCTATACGAGCTAATTAAGCGTTCTCTTGCCATTTCTTATTTGAAGGAATTTTTGAACTGTTTGAACTGCAATGATTGCATTAGGGTTCTTCTCGGGTTCATTTGGAAATATCTTCGAGGTAGGCCTAAGATTTATTTTGATGGATGAATCTTGGTTAATCAACTTTGATAACCTACCTAAAAGCTCTATCTAAAATTTGAATTAATCGAAAGATTCAATTTTTCATTTTAGGTTCCAAAAGTCTACTTATGATTATTTTTCGAAAAGGCTTTAGATTTAAAAAATTAAAAAGTAGGTAATTAGATAAAAATAAAAATTTTGGCTACAAAAATATACCTTTAAAAATACAGACACTCACACAAACACAGTTTGAATTCAATTACCTATAGATATTATCTAGGTACATAAAATCCAAAAACCAAATAACAATGAAGCATCGATTAAAAATTCGATCGATTGATCGAAATCGAAAAGTTTATTAAATTAAAGAAGCCGAAGAGTTGGGCGTGAAAAAATTTCTTAGATTTTGAAAAATCTGAATTAAAAATTAGATTGAAATAAGTATTAATCAATTTATCGATAGTTATTGCAAAATAAATTGATCGAAAAATAAAATGGAAATCAATTTAAATAGAAGAAATCTCTAATTATCAATTGAAAAAATTGAATCGAACTATCGGAATCGAGATCTTGGTCGATTTATCGACTTTGCCAAACAAATTGATAAAAAAAAATTAAAAAATTAGATTAATTTTTAAAAAATCGATTTATTGAAATCGAAACATTGATCGATTTATTAAGGTACGATTTTTCAAAATCAATATTTTGATCGATTTATTATTTACCGATTTATTGATGACATTTGTCAATTTATCGACATCGCTAAACAAATTGATCGATAAAAATTAAAAAATTGGATTAATTTAAAAAAAAAAAGATTAATTGAAAACGAAACACTGGTCGATTTATCGATGTCATTTATTCGAGAAAAATTGAAAAATTAAGATTAATTTTTTTTTAAATGTCGATCTATCAAAATCAATATTTTGATCGATTTATTGAAATCGAAACACTGATGGATTTACCGATGTCATCAAACTAATTAACCGACAAAAAATTAAAAAATTCGATTTAATTTAAAAAATATCGATTTATTGAAATCGGAACATTGATCGATTTATCGGTGTTATTTATTTTAAAAAAATTGAAAAATTAGAATAAATTGAGAAAAAAATATCGATCTATCAAAATCATTATTTTGATCGATTTATCAAAATCAAAACATTGATGAATTTATCGATATTGCAAAAATTATTTGATCGATAAAAACTGAAAAATTATGTTAAATTAAAGAAATAATATCGATTTATCTAAATCGAAAACTTTAATCGTTTTATCGATATTGTATAATTAATTGATCGATAAAATATTGAAAAATTAAATTTAATTGAAAATATGATCTATTTCGATTTATCATGTTAAATTGAATCACATATCAAAATTGAAACATTAATCAACTTATCGATATCGCAAAATAATTTGATAAGTAGTAATTATAAAAAAAAAAAATACCTATAGATTTATCGGAATAAAAAACTTGAATCTATAATCATCGAAACCTAAACATAAATTGATTTATCAAAATCGCAAGAATAAATTAAAGTCGATAAAAATAAATTACATTGAAAAAAATGATTGCTTCGTGATTGCTTCGTTGAAACCAAAATAAGTATTTAATCGAATTGTCAAAATCAAAAAAAATATATATATCGATTTATATAAAACTTAAAAAACTGATTTCTATTGAAAAATTATAGATTTAGCAAAACCAAAAAAAATTAATCGAGTTATGTAAACCAAAAAATTAATTAGTTTATGATATTGCAAAATTAGTTCATCGAAAAAGTTTCAAAAATCATTTTAAATTGAAAAAATGAAAAATAAATCAGATTATCAAAACCGAAACAAAAAAAGTGACAGATTTATTAAAACTAAAAAATCAATCGAATTCTCAAAACCTAAAGCATTAATTAATCGGTAAAAATTGAGAAATTAATCTGAAATCGAAAAATATGATAGATTTATCGAAACTGAAAAATTTAACATAAGTATCTATATGATCGATCAATCAATATCACAAATAAAAATTTTGAAAAATCGATTCAAATTGAAAAAATATCGATTTTGTAAAATGAAAATAAATCGAATTATCAAAATCGACATTAATCGATTTATCAAAATTGAAAAATTGATTGAGATAATTAATCGATTTATCGCGAAATTGAAAAAATGATCGAATTACCTATTACTGTACATTAAAAAAATTAATTTTAAGTTACCAAAACTGAAAAATTTGATTGGTTTATCGAAATGATGAAATTATCCGATCAAATTTAGAAAATAATTTAAATCGAAAAAATAATAAAATCAAGTCGAAAAATCATTTGAATTTTGAAATTAAAAAATTGACTAAAATCTAAAAAGTAACGCAGGCAGGAATTCATCGAAATCAAAAAATTAATTTCGATTTATCAAAATTGAGAATACGATTGATATATCGAAATGCAAACATTAATCGATCAAATAAAATTGAAAAATTAATTGAAATCGATAAAACAGTAGATTTATTGAAAATAAAAAAATAAATCAATAAACCAAATTATCAAAATCAAAAAATTAATAAGTTTATAGAAATCAAAAAATAATCGATTCAGTGAAAATCCAACTTCTGCGAAAAAAATTTAAAAAATGAAAAGTTTCGAAGGAAACATAGTTATACTTTTAATATTTTTTCCACGAATCTAATCAAAATACAAATTTTTATTTCAAAAATAAAATTCTGAATTTAATTTAAACCACTCGGTATAAAAAATTAGCCCACTTCTACACACCACACCACACCACTCCTCTTGAAAAAAAAAACCTTTACGCCTTAATCTTATACCAATCACTTTGAACTCGACACGAACGTGGACGGTGAACTGCGGAGCTCACATTGAAATTGTTAATAGCCACGGAACGACATCTTTAAAAAAACCACATCCACGTCCACATCGCCAACAAAGCAATAAAAATCTCAACCATGTAAAGCCTCAAAAAAATACACAGAAAAGCGTTTATTTAAATCGAAGCGGCCGCGGCAGGTTTAATTTAAATACTGGAATATTTTAGCCATTCGACCTATCCGGTTTAAAGCTGAGAAACCGGACAAATAAGATATATCGGTACTTTGGCAGTAACAAGATTGTCGGCTCATGGAGAGGTTTTCATAGAAACCATAATGAATCAGAATTTATGGACGTTGTATAATCCTCCAACCAGATACCAACTCATTGAATATATCTCGCATATAAATGGTATTGTAATGAGCTGGAAAAAAATCCAGTCGACATGTTTTTCTCTTCATCTTGCATGTTCTGAAATGTTAGAAAAAAAATAAACGCCTATCTTTTATTTTTATCGTAAATTCAAAAAATATGTACAACTAAAAAACAAAACCTTGCCAGCGAAACAGTAACGAATATTGGTAAAATTTCCAAAACTCAGTGGATAACTATGTGACGCATTTAGGTTCCTTTAGTCATGAAATAGTGACTTTTTACTTTGGTAAATAAGTAAGTACCGATAGTTCGATGTTCGTACATACTTAGTATGTTCCTAGAAATGAAAAATTTTCACATACCTACGTAAGTATAACCTCAAAACAGTACTACCGTTAGTTTAGATAAGTACAGGTCTTCGGTATGATAAGAAATATTATTTTGTATGTTTTTATCAATATAAAAAACTCAGTCAGTAGACCGAATCCATGTCGCGTTCCTAATGAAACCAGGCATTTACTACATGATAATATTGTAAAAAGTATTTTAGTTTTTGAAAGCTCATTTTATTGTCATAGAATACCTTAGAAGTCGTAAATTTTTCATCGATGTCGAATATTAAGTAAATGATATATTTTTTAATGAGTTTCTAAAACCGTAGGACATATTTACTTACGTATTTTTACCTATACAAGATTATACATTTGTCAAATAATTATACCTATCTTTATTGTTTGGGTTTGAAAATAAATCAAGTGGATGCTTTGATTTGTGAGTGAAAATTGTCAAGATTATTAATTTTATGATGTCCGGCCAAATATTAAAAAGCAAAAAAAAAAAAGCAAATTTCTTTCAAAAAATTGAAAGATTTTTTTTTTTTTTTTTGTGTTTTTTTTAAATTTTTTTTTTTTTTTTTTTT
>FIZV01037028.1:0-11946 GCA_900050545.1 Trionymus perrisii | reverse complement strand
AAATATGTAAAGAATACGTGGGAAAAAAACTATCGATCCACATTAATCAGAATTTTACTCAATTGTTGGTAATTAATACGAATACGTGGAAAAGAAAATAAAAAACTATCAGCCTAAACTGATCAGAATTTCACTAATAATCGTTGGTGCCTAATACGAATATGAAATGTGTAAAGCTTACATGGGAAAGGGGAAAAACATGTCGGTATTTCAAAATGTTCGGTACCTAATTAAACTCACTAAGTAAATAAGATATGTAGGTATTTAAAAAACAACGCATGGCTTGAAAATTTAAAGTTAACCTTACCAAAGCTAATAAACGATCAAACAATAACTCACTAGAAAAATATTTGTCAAAGTCGATCAAATCGTATTCCTCTATTGAATTAGCCGAATTCACACATCGCTAGAGAGTTTTGTTTACTCTTTGATTCATACGCGTATTAAAATTTTCCCAAGCATTTGTACATATAGTCACTTTTTACTACGCTAATTACACATCGGAACGATAACGCGTAAAACACCATTAAACTTGACTTACTACAAATATCACCGGAATGAATTTAAATCAACTAATCGAAGCCGATTCTAACCGTAAGAAATAGTTGCATGGCGGAAACGAGCATACTTTTGTATCCGAACGACTCACAGACACTACACTACGAAACTAGAATTGAAATGACAAAATTCCAAAATCAAAATGGCTGCTAAACAGTTTGACTTCGAATCAACAGCCCTCAATTATTCATCGCAACACTTCACAAAAGAGAAACAGAAACAACGTAATGGGATGCTGTCACTTCGTCATTCATGTGCGTAAAGGTAACTGTCATTAATCTTCAACACAAAGCAATCCTACCTTAGATTTTCCCACCCCTCACATTCTCGCTTCTGATTGGTTGTTCATTTACATGCACGTCACTCAACAATACAACGATCCAGCAGCAGCCAGGCCAATGATTCAGCTAGCATAATAATGAAAATAATTGAAATATTGACTAATAACGACTATCACGTTTATTCTTGATTGTACTTCATCATTTGGCTTAGTCCTACACGTACTCAACTACTCAATAGTAAATAAAATAATTACGTATAAGTACCAAGACGTCACAATCGAAAATTATTCTCAACAACCCCGGTCACAAGTAGAAGTACCTAGTACCTACACTTTCAATTTCAATCTCTAGTAAATAATGAATATTCCAGTACCGTTAATTCACTGTCTTTCGAACTAGGTAGTGTTTTCTGAAGAAGCTAAACTACTACGTAAAATGAAAACCCACAATCTAGAGACATGCACACTGTACATACATTACATACGTAGCAACTAGGTATTAGCTCGAAGTCGAAGTGTACATGTATCTTTCTAACCAGCTAAGAAAGTAGGTATTGCAAGATAAAATCTCATACGGTGTTTTTATAATCGATGCACCAAGTAGAACGAAAGCAACGTATTCTGAACAAGTCAACTTTAAAATGTACAGCATTACTTACTGATTGTTACGAAATCGGTACTAGGCTAGACCGACTACCGTAGCTGCTTTAGGACCCTCATGCAGGATTAGTTCGGGGTAACGATGCTCGTTGCTTTTGATATACACCAGCTGATGTAGATGGTACAAACGAACGGGTAGAGTTGTAGGCTGATTCTGAAATTTAAAAACAGAAAGGAATAAGAAAAATTAGCGAACTTCAGAAAGCTGAAAAATTAACAAAATTTTAAAAGCAAGCAAACTTTAAGAAATTTGAAAAATTGGTTAATTTCAAAACAACAAATACGAAAAAATACCTAGTAAATTTTTGAAAAAAGAACAAACTCAAAATTGCGACACGTTTTAAAATACAGACAAATGTAAAAATTTTGAAAAACTCGTAACTTGGAAAAAAATTTTAAATACCATCGAATTTCAAAAAAAAAAAACAATAAAAAATACAAATGGGTATAAAAAACTGTCAATTTTTGAAAAACAAGATGATTATAAAAAAATTCAAAATTAACACAATTAAACAAACAAACGATCATCTACAAAAAAACTGAAGAAAAAAAACGTACCAAATAATATTTAAAAACAATTCTGATTTTTTAAATCTGGAAATTTTGAAAAATTTATAAGTTTCAAAAATATGGTAAAATTCCAAATTTTAAAACCATGTGGAATTTAAAAAAATGGTAACTTTACAAAGTCGAAAAAAATCAACAGACAAATTAGTACCAAAAATTGCATATTTAAAAAAAAAAACATGAAAATAGTTAAAACGGGGCACATTTCAATCAACCAAAAATTCATTACAGCGAGGCAAGCCATTAGAATAACTACAAGAACCAGAAACAAAAATTGAAGATTACAAATTTATAAAGCTAACAAACTTTGAAAAAAAAAAAAACAACAAAAAGCAAGAGAACCCAAGAAAATTCAATTTTTTTGGAAATTGATAAATGCTGAAAAATAGAAAAAAACATCAAATCTAAATAAACAAACAAATTCAAAAAATAAAATTTTCCAAACTATTCACGAATCCAACTTTTCAGCTAAGTACATGTAGGTATGTTGAGTATTATTGAAAAAAATCATTTGTCGCATTAAAACAAAAATTCATTATTAAAATTTTTTTCAAGTTGATAAATTCTAATGACTCGAAAAACTTTCCAATTTTAATAAACGCAAATTTAAAAAAAAGAACGTTTCACAAACTACTTCCGATCTTCAATTAAGAATGCTTGAAATTTTTGAAAAAAAGGAAATATCATTTGAAGCAGTAAAATTAAAATATTGTACCTTTAAATTTTAATGATTTTCCAGTTTGGACACTGCTCGACCACCATGGGCATGCTAAGTCTGAAGAATCTGATTATTTGATGGTACGTTTTCAAAATATCATATTATCGGTGAAAATTAATCGGTATTCTATTCGTATTCTTCTTGCATTCGATAACGTACTGATGTACCTCAGGGTCGTTTCGATTCATACTGCCTGATGAACCTTCAAAAGCCTATTTCAATCACAAATATAGGCAGTAATGTAATAATTATCACGAATAAAAACCGTAAAAAAAAATTCAAGACCTCACCCTTCGTAGGACATCTGCAACTGTCGAAGGATCTGAGGCGCGTTGAGCATCGCCAAATCGATAAGTTGATCCACAAATTTGATATTGTGTTAATTTGACAATTGACAGTTCTTTACTTCACAGAGAATCCATCACGTTTTCATTAGCCGCACATCTTCAAATACCTGGCAATCTTGTCGTAGGCAACGCATATTTCATCGAACTACCAAGTACAGAAAAAAACACATTACGTTCTGCATGTATGCGTGGTTTTACTTTTAATTTCGTTTGCCAAACACACAAAACTTACTGGTTTAGGCGTACACATAGCAATTTCTTAGTATAAGTCATATTCTAGAATACGAGCACACATATTATTTTGAGAAGCTAAACCCGTATGTCATTAATAACGCAAGCGGCGGTTAACAAGCGGTCACGATCTGTAATGAAAAATCATACCTACTTGATTAATTTAATCGTACACTTCATACTTCGAATTCGGCAGTTCACAGTTAACTCACCAATATCACAATCAGAAAAGTCTTCTTCCAGTTTTACATAAACCGCAGTTTGATAATCAGCCCCCGACAAGGTGGTCGTCGCTATACCTGCGGCTATATTCTTACTTCCGATTCGTTCGGAAATACGAAATACGGCAAAATTCTAAATACAATAAACATCGATCGCGTAATTTTATACGATTCTTTTCTTAGCATACATTTACTTTAGGACTATCGATCATATACCTTTTCTCCATTGTTTATGCGTGATTTTCATCGACCTTTCGACGACAGGTAAAGTAATAAATACGAGCTATTCATAGTCATAGCCGAGACATTTGAACATCTCATGCGCTTACTAATAAGTAAAAATAACTGCCTGCAAAATAAGCAACTACAAATTAGGAAACAATAAAACCACTCGTTTTATTGAACCGTGTAATTCATTACCTGGTGAGTAACTTTTAGCAGCAGAGTTCAACGTAGCCAAGTTCGTTGAACTTTCGCTCAAGAGCGAGAGCCGTTAACAACTTCATCGACTATTTACGAGGCTTTCAAGTAAAAAAACAAAATTATAACGGTACGGTAGACGAATAATACGAATAATAATTAATTAGTATCAAATTTCAGACACAAAACGACATTTTTCACGACTGAAATAATTAAACCACAAGAACGTGCCGATCGTCATTCGCCATTACTGCCATTAGTGCGCGTCACATTAGCGTCTCGCCGTCTCTGGAAAAGTCATCGGAATCTTCACCGATGATTTTCAAACCGTTAGAATTTCACCACATCGCGGGACATCGCCCACATCACCATTCACCAGCGCGGAAATCGGAAAATCGGAAATAAACGAAATAAACAATAATTAATTACTTCACTTTTTCGCCGTTAGAATCGCTACATAAACACGGGAATCAAACTACGTTCGGCGCTTTCCAGGTTTTTATTCAACTAGATGAATTATTTTGTTATCATTACAAATTAATTTCTATTTTCTTTAAAAATTTCTTTAATTTCCTATTTTCTTCATTGCTGTGCAGTGTTTCGAATTATTTATTGATAAATATTATGAATATATAACTTGCTAATTAGTTAATTAAAATGGTACGTATGCCTGCGACCTTTTTACTCAATTTTATATTCATTATCCAGCGTTCGTAAGGGCACGGCGATGTTCACGTAACACTTACTAATTCACGATTAATTTCCGCAGTTGGTTTTAGTTATCGGCGATCTCCACATTCCACATCGTTCAAGCGGACTACCCTCGCAATTTAAGAAACTTTTAAGTCCTAGTAAAGTCCAACACATTCTCTGCACCGGAAACCTATGCACTAAAGACTCGTACGATTTCTTGAAAACCATCTCGAACGATGTTCATGTTGTCAAAGGAGACTTCGACGAGGTATTTAGCTCCTTACTCGGTTATATTCCGTCAATATTTCGTTATATTTTGATCCATTATCTGTCGTAGAATATCAACTATCCGGAGCAAAAAGTAGTTACCGTTGGTGAATTGAGAATCGGTCTGTGTCACGGTCATCAAGTTGTTCCATGGGGCGATCCAGATGCTTTGGCTTTAATTCAGAGACAACTAGATGTAGATATATTGATCTCCGGACATACTCATCGTTTTGACGCGTACGAATTGGATAATAAATTTTACTTAAATCCTGGCTCAGCTACGGGTGCTTATAATCCATTAGATTTGTAAGTTGACATTTAGATTTTGGTACGATTTTCATAGGTAGTTGTGTACGTGTTAGTATATGTGGTTTTCGTATTTCAGATCAGTGATCCCTTCTTTTGTTATGATGGATATTCAAAATACCACAGTTGTTTCGTATGCTTATCAATTATATGGCGAAGAAGTTAAAATCGAAAAAGTCGAGTATAAAAAATCGTGATAATTCAAAACTCAAGATCGCAGGTCTCGGTTACAGAGTATATTCTAGCTGAAATGAAGGGGCATTCTCAAAATAATAAATACGCCCGAATTTCTATTCATTTTTCTACATATTATATATATGGTGATATGAAAATCACAAATGCTAAATATTAATCGTAACATATTGACGTTAAAAGTAAACATATTATTTATCACAATTGAATATGTAATTACCCTACGTTGTGAATACGGTCTTAAAAACAAAAATAAGTGTATAAAAAGTACAATTCGAGGAGTTTTCGCACTGTTAGGGAAGACGAATAAGTTATATGTAATTTTTTTTCCTTTGTTTGATAGTATGAATTTTTTATTTTGTTTTTCTGTATTTATTTATTATCTGTATTCCTATTTATATCCAGAATTGAAAAAAGAAAATGATCCTCAATTTTAATCGCAATAAAAGTACATTGTTAGACCTGTGTTCTCTTCACCTTTTTCAAAGGAGTTTTGTAAAGATCCAAATGAAATTACTATCACCAATGTTCGCACCAGAATAACCGCAATATTACGCTCGCTAATGGTAACGCAATGCAATTTTCAACAAACTGACGAAAATGACAGTACCATCTGCGTTTTCTTTTTACAACATTAACGAGTTACCCAATCGATCCAAAATGATTAATTAATGGAAAGTATATAACAATATGAAGAATACGCAAACAGCCGCAACCAAACCGACAATAACAGAGTCTCTTTTCTTCCTGAAGTGAATCTTTTGCATTAAATTATTTATCATAGGAAATCTACTCGATAAATCGTGTATTCGGGTTTGTATTCTTTTGAAATGGTGTCTTTGTGAAACTAAATGCTCCCTCGTTTCCATTGCTATGTTGATTTGATCTGAGACCATTCTATCAGAACTGAAATACGAAATGTATGAATTGGTAGAAGAGGAATTTCAAGTAAGTATATGCGATGGAGTGATAGATACGTACTTGCGTATATGCTCGCTTTCTCTCATGTATAAATCCATTCTTCGGTTCAATCCGGATGTGTTTTTGTATGAACTATATAAATTTGATTTACTTAGTACGTTTATTGTATTTGGTGGTAAAGAATTTATCTGATAGTCGATTTTACGACACGTACTCTATATCTTTTCGTACACTGTGCAACAAATCCTCTCGTTCTTTGCGAGCTTTCAGATTCGCTGAGGTTTTACGGAACTCTTGCGTATAATCTTGTAAAATATCGTGATGCCTTTGTAACACATGCCGCATAGCAGAGCTACCTACGTGTTCGTTATTGTCGTTGTATTCGGTAAGTTTATCATTTATAATGGTTAACTGTAAATAAATGACACGAATCAAAATTATGCTATTGCTCAATTTTCGCGATAAGTAGCGGAAATGCATATACCAACTTTAGATAATAATTGCTCTATCTCTTGGGCCATATTGCTGAGCATATCTTCGCTAGATAACAACGGTTCTGTATCCGAACTGAAAAAACACGGAGTTAGTTACGAGTGTGAGATTCGCACAAGTAGCAGATTTTCGTATTACTTTTCATTTCGGTACGTGGGTGGAGTAAGGCTGGTTCCGAGTTTGCTAAACGATACGAGTTTCAGATCGATTTCATTCTCTAGCTTTCTAGCTTGTTTTCTTAGATCTGTAAAGTAAATTAAACATTTAAAAAGGAGATCAATTCGAGCCTAAGTGATCTACGTACCTTCCCAACCAGACATTATTGTAAGCTATAAGTTACAGTGGAAATTGTACACGGTGCAGATATGCAGTAACATGTGAGATGTACAAATTTAAACGATTAATTGCAGTTCGATCTCGATAAATTACACTTAATCCGATTTATTTAACTATGAACATGATTACTACGATAGAAATATTTTCATTTTTCCATTTTTCAATTTTCATCGCAATGTTATCAAAATCGCAACAATTCTCTGTTTTATGTTGTTCGTAACGCGCATTATCATTCTTTTACAAAAACATTGATCGATTTTAACATGGAGATTCGCTCGAATTCATTTAAATCATTTGTTTTTTCAGTACTTGTGTGTTGTGAAAATTGTAAACGTTTGTGTATTATCAGTGCGCGGAAGTAAAAAAGGAGGGGCAAAGTTTTACCTGTGAAATTCTAATTCTTCAGTTGTATGAATTTGCTTCCTCTGTGTCTCTCTGTGGTTGTACTAGTACTTTCATTTTCTTGATTTTTTTCTTCATTTTGGAAGGAAATTCAGGAAAGGTGTTAAAGGTGAATGGAAATTTTTAATTAATTAAGTCATTATGGAGTCGTTAAATTCTTACATTAGCGATGGTGAAAGCGATTCATCACCCGAAGCAGATGTAAGTATTTTTCAAATGAATTTTCTGATCCATTATAACCTTTAAAGAGTATCATGTTTCCCAATGGCATCCTAAACTTTTATTTTAAATTCTTTGTGTTTATTGCGACGTTATTTCCACGTATTACGTTTAAATCGATGTCGTATGATCTAATTTGATAATTAAATTTGGGGCCATTTCAGTCGCAGATCACAAGCAAATCAAATTCCAATCAAGGAGAAGTGGACGCCAATTGCGAGCCCATCACTATGGACATGAGTGAGGTATACAGCCGTTATAAACGTTACTTTATCGTCGTCATAAACTCTAGTTTATGCGGTAGTTTAAGCGTATTAGCCAAGTTTATAGCGAATTTTACATATACGTAGTTTTAGTTTAAAATTCGAGTGTTCTTTAACGTATGTAAATGGGAAAGAAAGATAGACGTAGGAAGCGAGTGAAAAATAGAACTATGCGAATCGAAGTAAGTGTTTGCACGTTGTGGTCTAAAAATTGGTATTCAGTACGAGGTCGATAACGGTTGGCGAATTGCGAATTAAATCGTATTAGGCGAACTTGCGCGGAAGGGTATTTGCGTATCTGTACTCATCTAATATAAGTAAACATTTTAATGAAGAAAAAAATAATAACACGCGTCTTGTTAAAATATAAAATATGTTCGTTCAACAATCAGCCGATGCATCCTGCGAAGATAATTGACTATCCGAAACAATTTTGTGAATGGCGAATAGTAAACGACGCTACTGCCTAAGGGGTGAGTAACTTCATCCCAGTTTGTGTCGACGAGCTAGTTAACTCTATGAAAGGATGGCTCGTTGGCCACGTACCGGTACAGTATATTTCAACTTAAGTTAATTTACTAATCGCTTGAATCGTTAAGCGGTACACAATTGTCATAATGTATAAATCTTACATATATCATCGTTTCGGTATATATTTTTCTTATAGACGAACGATTCCATTTCGTTACGTGGTTCGTTTCCGGCATCGATTCGCCTCTGGACGGTAATTAATTTCAAATAATCGTTTGTTGAACAGGATTCGTGCAGCAGCGAAGAGGCGAAAAATGGCACCACCGAGCCAGCCATCAGGAAATACTCTAAAAGCTTGTCACCTTCGCCTGCCACTTCTTATTCGTCCAGCGATTCGTCACCAGATATTAAAAAACGAACTGATGATCGTAAAGCCGCCTCTCCGAAGGTGAAAGAATTGTCTAGAAGTCGACGCAGTGATGATGATGATCGTCGCAGAAGGGACAGAGATTATAAACGCGATGACGATAGAGATAGAAAATACTCGAATAGAGATAAGAGTAAAGATAGATTTAGGTAAGTACATTGAAGTCATGAAGTGAGTTTTGAAACGGTTCAATAGCATTTTTTGACTTTGGTTTCGATTTTTCAGGGATAAGGATTCTGACCGTTATCATAGTAGCAGTAGACGACACGAGAGAAAAAGATCGCACAGATCTAGATCTCGTTCAAGATCCAGGTCTTACAGCAAACACAGGTATATTATTCCTTTGAAACTACTTTTAATACGATGATTAGATCGAGTAGAAATGAACTGATTTTTTTTATGTAGTGGAAGCAATAGTAGCAGTAGTTCTAAACGTAAAATTAAGTCAAGATCTAGATCCAGATCTAAAAGCCGAGATCGTCATTATCGTCGTGATTCGCATAGATCATCTAAACGTCGATCGCCTCACAGGTTGGAACTTCTGAAAAATCAATTATTCCTCGAATCGACAGATGAGTTGAATTTTTAAATTTTTATTTTTCTCTATAATTTAGATCGCGAAGAAGCCGTAGTCGATCTCATTCCAAAGAAAAACCCAGGTCTTACGATTGGAAATCCAGTTCCAAAATGAAAGGTAATTATTTGATCGAATTAAAAATGTACTAATAATAACTTACTCGATAATTTATATTAATTCCTATCTTTTCACTAGTACTCGAAAAACTCGGCATCGAAATAAAAGTACCCCCAGGGGGTGTAGAAGCCACTCAGGCCTCCATTGCAGCTACCCAAGCCACCCATAGTCAAATCACACCTCAACTTTTACTCCAAAAAACCATGGAAGAACAAGTAGAAAAGGTGAAATCAGCCACCGGCATCGAGCTACCTTCGTATTATAATCCTATTGCCGTAAATCCCACCAAATACGCCGAA
Source organism: Trionymus perrisii (assembly GCA_900050545.1). Lineage (NCBI taxonomy): Eukaryota > Metazoa > Arthropoda > Insecta > Hemiptera > Pseudococcidae > Trionymus > Trionymus perrisii. The sequence continues at coordinate 1,962 of FIZV01037028.1, read as the reverse complement.
CAAATACAAAAACGAAGATTACTCTGGGGCAATAAGGATAAGCAACCGGTGAGTGATCTTTTTTCTGCTTGTGTATCTCCCCGTGTCACTATAATCTTCATTTGAGTAATTTTCTCAGATTAAACCGATCGAAGAACCTACAGTAGCGACGGTCAAGCCAGCCGAGGTGAAAGGTAGTGGAACTATTTGGCAAGGGGCCACTTTCGGAGGCGACCAAGATGGCAAAATGACTGCCAAGTTTAAACGTTTGATGGGTATTAAAAATGTAGAGAAAGGTAACATGTTTTTACATTTCTTTGGCATCTTTGTAGGTTCATTTTTATTCAATGATCGATTGTATTGCAGATGGTAGCGGAGACGCCTCCAAGCCCTCAGCTGGCGGTTCCGATTTGATTAAGAAGCAAGAAGAAATGTTCCACTCGATGGAAAGTCAATATGAAGTTGCTCGTTTGGCCACTCATTCTCATCGAGGTCTAGGTCTAGGTTTCGGTACCTTTCAACCGAGATAATTTTACCTGCATTTTGATACCACTGATCTTAATCGACTGGTCGGTAGACACTAGACAGGAGGTCTCAACGACTTCGTATCCTACAGAGGATCGTGTCGTTCCGATTTTATTACCATTTTTTAAATTTCACTTTCGTTTTTAACGTGACGAGACTCAGATGTGTTTTTTAAACAAGTTGTACAGTGTTGTTTTAATTTTTGTTCCTAATGTAATGTTTTTCTTTCTTTTTTTAACTTAGCCATTGAAGCGTATTGATTTTTTGGTTATTATTTTGTAAATAAAGATTACCTATAGCAAATAGAAGAAATATATTTTTATAAACCAACTTTCAAAATATTTAGCAATTTATTCTCCAAATTTGCTGACACTATTTTACGAAAAAAAAAACATACACAAGCGAAAGTAAAAATATTCCGTATCATAAGAAGGATAAAATGAGCTCACGTTTGCTAACACTAGGTTTAAAATAGAAAGGTACGATGGATTAGATTGACATGCCGAAGCACTATAAACTAGAAGATTGGTAGCGCGTACAAAGAGTATCACAGAGGCGTGTTTTCCATTCCTTGAGTCGATCATCTCTTCCTTGTACGACGTTTCGGTTTGGTTGCACTTGAAGTGGAGGATTCGGCGATGACTATGGTACCTTCGGCGATCTCGTCGCGTTCATTACTTTCACCTATTTTCTTCTGCGCTTCGAAGTAGAACATAACATCGCGTAGTTGGTCCTTAAGCTCTGTTAATTGCTAGAAAATAAAAATAAAATAGTAGATCAATTGAGAACTAGGAAATAATATTTTTCAATTAATTTTTAGACAATAAGATTCTAAGTTATTGGAATAAAAAATCGTTCAATTTTTTATTTTTTGGAATAAGAAATCTCAAAATTTTTAAAATGAAAAATTATCTGATTTTTTTTAAAACTAAATTTCTCAATTTTTTGAATAATCTTTTTCTAATTTTCTAAAATAATTCTTTGGTAATTCGTAAAAAATTTCTCATTTTATTTGAGGAGAAAATATTACTACCTAATTCTTAAAAAAAAAATTAGAATAAAGAATTTTTAAATCAACTTTTCTGAAATAAGAAAACTTATTTTTGTTTTATTATTTTGGAATAAAACGTGAACTTTTTAGAAGTAAATTTCCTAACTTTTTTGAAGTAAAAAATTTTCAATATTTTCTCAGATTTTTTGAAGCTAAAATTTTTCAATTTTTTGTTAAGTATAATAAAAAAATTTCTCATTTTTTTTATGGAATTTTTTTAATTTTCTGGGACAAAAATTTTGTGGATTTTATTAAATAAAAAATACTCGTATTATGAATTTTTTTGAAGTAAAAATTTTTATTTCAAAAAGTAGAAAAATAATCAGAAGTTTTTTCTCCAAAAAATATGGAAATTTTCACTTCTAAAAATTAAAAAAAAAATAATTCCAAAAAAATTGAAAAAAATC
>FIZV01037007.1:0-22282 GCA_900050545.1 Trionymus perrisii | reverse complement strand
CGTTGAAGTGTATTTTTACTTCTATTTCTAACTGCAATTTTGGTATGTTTTTCTGGGGAGGTCGTCACTTTTGATGAAAAACAAACGAAATTGGCGAAATTCTGCACTTGAAACTTACGTAATTTTTTCACGATGCTGGTTTTATTTCAGTTAGTGGAAATACCTATTTTAATTAAGTACCACTTTAAATCGTAAAAAAGGTTCGACTCATTACGTCGATGATTTCATTGATTTGATTGGATTTCAAAGAGTATGTAAATCTTCAAAGTTGATTTAAATTTCATTCATTAGTTTGGACGCAAATAAAAAACCTAGTAAAATGTGGTTTGACTACTTTTTCTTTGCTTCCAAATATTTGTTCGAGTGTTACATTTCCTGTATCAAAATATAAGTGCGATTATTGGTACAGAGATGTAGGTCTAAGTATCAGTTTTCTCGATTTGGATTTTAATTTGATCTAGTAAGTATGGTGTTCATTTTTTGAACTTTTAAAATCGTCGAGAAAAAATAATTGAGAGATAATTTCGCTGGTAGAATTGTACTGGGAAAATATAAAATAAAATTAATAAAATCAATCTTTAAAAAAAATATTTTGATACAAAATTTACTAATAATATTTATTACTTATGAGAAAAGAAAAAAAATTGAAAAAAATGAGAAGAACAAAAATTAAAAATTTTTTGAAAAAATTAAGAAATTTTTATATTGAAAAGAATTTTTGCAAATTGAAAAATTATCAGAGAAAAATGTTTTGGGATAAATAGAACATGCTAAGAAATAATTTACTATAAAAAAATAAAATAAAATAAAATAAAATAAAAAATCGCTTGAATCAAAAAATTAAAATTTCGAGTTTTTTTTTCATATAATTGTATTAAGAATCGCTTTGATCAAAAATGAGAACAATTTAAAAAAAAATGATTTTAGTTAAAAAGTTTTTCAATAAAAAAAATTAATAAACAAAAAATTGAAATTTCGAGGGAATCATTTATCATTTTGATTCAAAATGAAAAAAAAAGTTAAAAATGTTGCTTTGATGAAAAATCTTAATATTTCTCCGATATGAAAAAAAAAGAAAAAAAAGAAAGAAAACAATTTAAATAGAATAAAATCAAGTAAAAGGTGCAAATTTATGAGATGGCGGGGGGGGGGTTGGCGGAAAACTGTCAAATCGATAACATTACCTATTTCGAGTTTTACCTATGTACTTAAATGGTCTGTAAAAAAATTTTTATCCCGAAATTTGCGATACAAAAATTTTAAATGGCTATAAATATGCCCCCTCTTGAAATTTACTTGAATTTTTAAAAACAAACAAAATATATCTACGTAAAAAAAATTTCAGGTTTGTCAAATTTTAAAAATTAGCCAGTAGATTTCAAAAAAAAATTGAAAATAACGAATAATTTCAAAAAATTGAATATGTAGTACCAAATTTCAAAAAAATTGAATATTGAACAAAATCTCAAAAAATTACCTATTCTCCAAAAATCTGAAAAATACTTCTACTCTAAAAAATAACAGATTTTTTCCCAGGAAGAACGATACCTATTTTTTTTTTCTTCAAAAAAATTGAGAGTTGTTTTTTCAAGAGAAGTAGATTTTTTATAATGAGATTTTTCTCCGTAAAAATGATAGATTTCTTGAAAGGAGATGAGATTTTTTTCATGAGTCTTCTTTTTCAAATAAATGAAATTTCTTACCCCACTCGCACCCCCTCCCCATCCCAAAAAATAAGATTGGAAATTTTTCCCAAAAAAAGAGAAATTTGATTTCAAAATCCAAAAAGTTTTCAGATTTTTGAAAAAATTGAAGAAAACCGTTTTCTCTCTCTCCCTCAAAAAAGTATGTAGGTACTCAATTCAAATTTCAAGAGCGGGGCAACAAAATTAAAAACTAATCAACTTCAAGAGATCATTAAATTCACATTTCAATCAAACTTAAGTGTAAGTGTAGTGTCATGGCATGGCATGCCCAGTCAAAAGTCTCGATATAAGAGTCATTATCGGCATCGACGGCGAGTCTCTGACCAAATATGATGTCGAAATTCGCGCTCCTTTTTAATTAACTCGTTAAAATAAAGCGAATTTATTTTCTAGTCATTAATCAAGCTTCAGTTATTTCGACATTAACGTTGCTGAGTCACGTTTATCATCTTTATATTTTTTTCAAACTTTATTTCTTTTAATCTAGCAATACAACATGTTGGTATACTATAGGCACATACCTATACTAATAAATGAAAGAGCGAGAGGCAACGAGATTAAAAGAATACGCACATGCAGATGTAAAGGTAGGTAGTGGCGGGCACAAATGCTCAACGTAAATCATATACGCGAAAGTTGTTTTTATTATACTTACTTTGTATGTACTCGTATAAATCGCGAACATAGGCTCCGAATATTGTATTTTACCTACTACGAATTCGTTCAATTAAAAGAAGGTTATTGTGTCGCGATTAAGGTACCCATACTCTTGATAATAAAACCATTATGAGGGGAGAGATCACCTCGTGTCAAGTTCGGTGGAGCGGAGAAAGGAAGTGTCAATCAAAACAAAGGAACCAGTTGACAAAAAAATCATAAGTATCTATTCTGCTGTTGGTGCACTGTATCATTAGAATAAGATGTTGATGTTATTTAAGTTGCATAAGTAGTTATATCCAAGGCGAAGTAATTTGAGACGTTTGATTTACTTTTCGAAAATATATTCTCGATCGTTAATTAATTTATAAACATTGCAAAAAATCTTTTACTCTTTTTACCTGCCCAGCGACATAAATCATTAACTAGGTAATACAGGTTTCGTAAAAGGTAATTTTCCCAATTGAGATAACTCGTCGAAATACATTTTAGCGTAGGTTCCTTTTAGACTACGAAAATATTTCTCTTTTCCTGTAATTTTCACTCGTTCTTTTATTTTTAGTTCGGTTTCAGCGTACATGGCTTGTTTGCTGGGGAGTATTATTAGTCCTTTGAAGACGTTTAAAATGCAACGAACCTGCGAGGAATTACTTAAATTTTTCAATCAACTTTCGAAGTGGAAAAAAATCAACCAAGTGGGCGTATAGCTTACCTCTAAATCAAATAAGTCAAAATTTGAACTTCTCTAGGTATGTAGCTATGTACTCCAATAATACGCATCGTTGGGTGCTATTAATCATTTGTTTGTAGAGTGGTCTCGCAATATTATTTTTCATCGTTATTTTTCATTCTTCATTGAGAAAAGGGTACCTAAAGGTGTAACCTTGAGGGGAAAAAATTGAAAAGAAAAACATTCAAGAGATTTATTACCCAATTTTGATTTCTTACCTAAATACTTGTATACCTGAAATGTTCAATTACCTGTGCTATACACGATTACATTGGCAGATACTCCAATTGAACGTAGGTATAAATATGTAGGAGTGCAAATTTAAATTGGAAGAGAGACATTTAAAAAAAACATTCATTGAATACAAATTTTATCGAATTTCCATTTTCTTGATAATCAGTTTTTAAAAAACGGAATTAAAAATTTCTTGAAAACTTTTTAAAAAAATTGAATGCAAATTTTTATATTATTGTTCAAAAAAATTCTTTAAAATTTTTTTTTGAAAATTTGCTGTAGAACATTTTTTCCATTTTTTTCAATTCGGCTTTTAAAGTTTGTGTAAAGAGAATCATTATCCACAAAATTATTTTTTACATTTTTGTTTGGATTTTTTTTTACAACCCTTACAAAAAAAATAAATAAATAAATGTTATTGTTTTCTTTAAAAATTTTTTTTTTTTTAACGTACGTATAGTAAATCGTTAAAATTTAGTTTTCTAAAATTTATCAATTCTCCAAAATTTGGTAGGTATAAATTGAAAATTCCATAATTTTTAATTTTAACAAGTTAAATAATTTTTAGAAATTGGATTAACTTTGAAAGTTCAGATAATTTTAAAAAAATTTAAGACTGCTAATTTTCTAGATTTCAGCCATTTCTAAAATTGGAAAAAATTTGAAATTCAGTAATTATTTTCAAATTATTAAATTTTTTATCAAAATTTTGATAAATTTTCAAAAAAATTAAGAAAGGAAATTTTTAATGTTCGATTCGTTTTTATATTAATTTCTCATTTTGGTAAAAAAAAAAAAAATAAAAATAAAAATAAATAAAAAATGTAAGAAAGTCGATTTTAAATTTTAATGAATTTTTGAAATTGGGTCAATCCAACGGTTAGGTATTAAAATTCAACTACATTTTTTTTAATTTCAAGGTAAAGTTTCAAGGTGTGATATTTTTTACAATTCACAAAAAATGTACCTACAAAATCTTCAAAATTGGATGAAAATTCAAAATTTGGTCGTTTATTTTTAATAAAATTCGATTTTTTTATTTGAAATTTAGGTTAGTTTTCAAAAAGGTTAAGTACGCCAATTTTAAAAAGATTTATTGATTTTCACCATTTTTAAAATTGGTGGACGAATTAAAAGTTGGTCATTATTAAATTCTCAGTTTTTTTTTGAAATGAGACAATTTTTTTAAAAAATTGAGAAGGCCAATTTTCAAACTTTAATTTTTATGCTTCTCAAAAGTTGGTAAAAAAAAAGATTTTTAAAAGTTGAAAAAAGACATATTTTTTGAAATTTTATCAATTTTTAAAACTTATTCAAAACTTAATAAATAAATTTTTCAGGTTGGACTAATGCTTTAAAATTTAAGAAATCTCATTTAAAAAAACTTGGTAAAAATTAAAAGTTTATAAAAATTTTAAAATTTGGTAAAAATTCGAATTTTTGGTATTTTCAAAGTTATCAAAAGTTTCTGACATCTCAAAATATTTTTATTTTTAAATTTAAATAAATGAACGTTAATTAATATTTGAAATTACACTTTATTTTCAAAAATTTTGAAAAGTCAGTTTGTCAGGTTTGATAGTTTTTCAAAATTTGTTCAGAATTCAAAATTTTAAAATTTCCACCATTTCATAAATTAATATTTGTTTTTAATTTGGTTGCCTCTAATAATTTATTAAATTTTCAAATTTTGGTGAATATTTAATTAATTTTTGTTTTCAAATTCGATATTTTTTGTAGGTAATTTTCAAAATTTTATAGTCTTTGATCTTTACCTGTGTTACCTACCTGTGTTTTCACGTGCCGTGTACCGCCGCTAGGCCAGAGGCACGGGATTAGATTAGGAGGAAGTTGAATTTTTTTGGAAAAGATTAGTACGTTAAAAGAACTGGATGAGGAATTTTATTTTGCGACGATCGTCAGAGAGAATTTCAGGAAGAGTGAAAGGTTCGTTGAGGAATTGAGAACAAGCAGAATAATTTGAAAAATTTTGTAGATTTGCTAAGTGCCTATAAAACTGATTGAAAAATTCAAGAATTGTCAACTTTTAAATTTTTACCTTTTAAAAATTTCCTGAATTTTAAAGATTAAATAAATTTTTTAAAAATACCACGTTGAAGATTCCATAAAAATTAAAAAATTACCAAAATTCAATTTATCAAAATAATGTAAAAAATCTTACTAATTTTAAATTTATCTCATTTAAAATTTTTCAAAATTCAGTTGCATACAAATATTCATTGAAATTAAAAAAATAAACAAATTTTGAATTTTTATCAAGTAGGTAAATGCTAGATTTTGAAAATGAAAAGAATTTATAAAATTTATCAAAAATTAAAAATTACCAAACTTAATCAACCTTTATCAAATTTTGAAAATTTTTATTTCTTACCAAAATTTAATTTTAAAAATCAATCAAAATTTTAAAGGTGGCCAATTTTGTATTTTTACATAAAAATTTATTAAAATTCAAAATTAATGCAATTTTTAAATACCTAACACCAAATTTTAAACTTTTTACCAAAATAGTGTTGAAAATTTCTCAAATTTCAAAAATCCATCAGCTATGAAAACTAAAATTTCAAAAGTTGGTAGACGGTTTATTAAAACTTTAAAATTAGATAGGTACCTATAATTTTGAATCATCATGAAATTTTTAAAATAACTATTAAATTTCAAAAATTGTAAAAAAAATATTACTCAAATTTTAAAAATTCATCTGCATAATTGAAAAAACTACCATAATTCTTATTTTAATCAAATTTGAATTTTCAAAAATCATAAATACATATTTATATTAAATTTTTACCAAATTTTACAAATTTTAAAAATTTGTCCGACTTTAGAAAATTAATCCGAATTTAATAATAACAAACAATTTTATTTCTACTCGAAATTGTCAAATTTTGTCAATTCCATAAATTCCAGAGTGGTAATACCCCTGCCCCCTGATCACGCCACCCCTGGCCCTAATTCGTTCCAAGCAAAATATACTGAAACCAACACGATGAACCCAAAGACCTTAATTTCGATCCATTTTTTAATCATTTCACGCCTAAAATGAAAACTTAGGTACCAGAAAAAAAAAAACAGTTCAAGTCATTCCTATTTTATTACATCGAAACATTAGTTGAACAATTATTACAATCGTTAAATTAATACTCTCAATAAACAAAACACATAGATATGTAACGCATAAAAGTTTATTTCAAATCTAATACTTACAATAATATCACACAAGAAATGAACTTTCAAATTCGATAATACCACCAAAAATACGACGACCAAGATGCACAATTCTTAAAATTCAGTTTCAACTATAACAACTTCAAAAATTTAATAAAAATTAACGCAACAATAGAACGTATTAATGCAGTTTGCTAGATCATAAGTTAATACGCGGATACACAAAACAATAAAATAGGTTTTCTTTACATCGAGAGCAATAATCGATTTTTTTTTACAAAAATATGTACATACGTAAATCGTATGTACAGGTACCTAATTAACATTTCTACGAAACATTAAACGCAAAAGTTATTAATATTTATAATACACACCGTAGGAATGCATCGTAATTAAATTTCGAACGAAAGAGGTAACAAAAAAATAAAATTAATAATACATCTGGTGTCAAGAACTGCCGGGTAAATATTTGGCGCAATCTTTCTCACCGCATAGACATGGTCTGCTTCCATTAATGCCGGACTCGCTATATCTGTAGGTGATCTCTTCACCAGCGGGTATGACACGTTTGGCAAATATGGCCAATCTGGGAACCAAAGAATCGACACGAACGGGAACAACGATGCAATTAGGATTACACGAATGATTAATGTATCGTCCAACGTTACCGATGCAAGTCGCATCAATCGTCGTTTTAATCAACCTATCATTCGATACGAATTCGTTCAACACGAAGATATAATTATTATGGTCGTTCTTACGACGCCCAGAAGCCTCAAGTTCGCTAATAATTTCGCCAGCGTATTCGCAAACGAATTGGCCCTTTTGTAAGACGGATTTGCAAAAGATACCATGTCCTTTGGCACCGGCATCCATTATCACCAGATCAGGATTAGGTCCGAATTGCACCAGACGATTGGAGCAGGATGATGGGCAACCGCAATGTGCGTTGCATTCGACAACGGACGAGGTACCACTGTTTTCCAGTAGTTTATCGTCTACGAGGAGTCTATTTCGGTAATTTGGACCGGTATTTTGCTGACACGGACAAACCGTGTGGTTCGCGCAGTTCGATTGGTCGATACAGTCGCAGTGGGTTGAAATGAATGATTCGAAAAGGCTCAAGTCGCAACCTTTGCCGGGTATGCAGGTTGGAACGTAGAATATATCGGGGGTCGTGTGGTCGTAGTTGTCAATTAGGTCGTCGTCCATTTTAGGTTAATTTTTTACCGCTAACGAAACCTAGAAGGAAAATAAGGAGTTACAAAATTTAGGTGACTTGTACAATCTCAACCTACGTAGGTATGGCCGGCAACTTTACCTTGGTTGGCCGAGCTTCACCCAAAATTTCAAAAATGAAATGAATAACTACGAAAATGCCAAAATTAGGAACAAATTTATGTACTCCGTATTTTTTGAAAGAAATTTTGGTGCCAATATTTTTTCAAGTTTTCTGGAGCCAAAAAAAATTCAATTATTTTGGAACAAATTATTTAAAAATCTCAAGATTTTTTTTTTTATATTTAATTTTTTTTTAGAAAAAAAATCAATTTGTTAGAAATAAAAAAATATTCAACCTTAATTTTTTTGAATAATTATTGTCGGAAAATTTTTCAGTTTTTTGGTACAAAAAAATTATCGTTTTTTGATGTACCTAAAAAAAAACTTTTTTTTTTTGGAATAAACATTTACGTACCTTAAAATCTTAAAGAAATTTTTTTTTTTTTTTTAATTTTTTAAATGAAAAAAAAAACATGTGGTGTGTGACAAAATGTCTTGAAGTAATTTCAAATTTTAATAAATGTTATAAGTTTCAGAATTTAAATATCTAAAACTCATTCAAATTTTAAAAATTCATGTTTCAGAATGTCTGACAAAATTTATGTTTCAAAATGTCTGACAAAATAGTGGATCTAAATTTTTTGAGAAAGTTATTTCTGAATTTTCAAGAATTAAAAAGTTCCACAGTTCTAAAGTTTTTGTACAAAAAAAAATTGAAATTGGTGTAAAAACATTTTAAATTTTTTCTACAGTAAAAAAATTTTACAATTTTTTTGTTGAATTATGTATCTTCTTTAGAAAATCTCGTGTTAAAAAAAATGCAATTTTTTTGGTCCTTTTCTTTCATTATTAAAAAAAATATTATTTTCATCTCAATTTTTGTAAAAGAATAAAGTTCTTTCGAAAAAGCATCTTTTGAGAAAATTATTTCCAAATTTGCACGTAATAAAAAATATCTCAATTTTTTAAATTAATTTTTTGGGATAACAAATTTTGAAGGAAATTTGTTTATAAAAAGTTTTATCATTTTCTTAAAACAGAAAATTTTTAAAATTTTTTTTAGACTTTTTTGGTCTATAAAGAAATTTTGTGTTTTTAGGAAAATAAAGTTTGGCTCTTTTTTTTATTACAAAATTACTACATTTTTTTTAGAAGAAGAAAAAGTTTTTTGATTTGTCTAGAATGATTTTTTTTGGAGAAAAAATATCTTTTCATTTTCAGAGAAAATCAAAATAATATTAATTTATTTGACTCATTAAAAAAAAAGTAATTGGAAAAAAATCTCTATTTTTTGGAGAAAAGAAATCATTCTCAAATTCAAAATTTCAAACCTCCACTCTTCGGGAAAAAATCGAGCTACACTCTGGAAAAACCCAAGTTGTCGGCTCCAATGGCAATATTTTATAAACATCGAACCTTTGAAATTAACGAAGAACAAGCAGATTTTACGGAAGACGACCACGATTTAGGGAATGGAACGACGTAGTAGATACCAATCAAGCCCAAACATACGAAGCTTATTTTGAAAGTTTTCTTGATGATAATATCACATTTTGATGGCTCTGGGATTCTATAAACAGAAAAAATTGATTCATACAGGAACTTTTTTTTAAATGTTTATCAAACCAAGTTTTGCTTACACGAGCAGAGGAGGAATATCTTCCGGAGACACTTTACCCCATAATTTAGAGATACCAGAACAATGCCCTATACCAACAATACCTACGACTCGAGTTGGAACACGACCTGAAACAAATCGCAAGGTAATTTCTAACTGGCTTCGACATTCGCTGCGATTCGAAAATTGATACCTTTTCTTTCGATATGGATTTGCTTTTCGGCAGCCAACTGAAGCGAATGAGTCAGATAGATATCTCTTTCGTTGACCAAGACGTGCGATAGATCGGGGTAATCGGCTAATAATTTAGCCATCAATTCTTCAAGAATATCTTTCTGCTTACATTTTTCGATTTCTTCGGCGCTGCGGAAATATTGATAGAGTATTTTGCTGATATATATCAGATCGTTATTTCAACTTTTTCAACGTACCTTATGTCGGCCTTGGAAAAAAGTAAATTGCAGAACATGCAAATTGATTGCCACCAGCTCAGTTTTGATAAAGCTCTTTTCATTGTAATTCGTAATGGTCTATCGCCATAACATAGGAAGCATTTTTTCAACTTGACCATCTGTGAGATTACGTTAAAATACAATTATTAGGTAAAGAAAAGTGACACAAAAATGATTTTTAAGAGCAGTTACTTCTTTTAACGCTCTTCTAAATTCGCCCCCCGGTGCCATCCCATGGTTGATAGTCAAGTTTGCAGACAATTTCAGCAATAAAACGTATATGATACCTTGAAAGACTCCCGTTTCTTTGAAAATTGACTTCAATTTATCTACAAAAATATCGTACCTTTGAGAAAGAACCCACACAACTTACGTCGTCGCAATCGTCAATTTAATTCGTACCTATGGATAAATCTTGGGCTTCTTTGACTATGGTTTCTTCATCCATTTGCATAACGTTCGCTCTATCCGGACATAATTCTACGACTAAAATATGAGGCTTTACTGCTTGCATAACCTAAACACAAAGATAATCGTTTAATCACGTTTACGAATTTAGTGGACACGTCATTATTATACCTTGGTTACATCGTTTTGACTTTCGACGCTAAAATGGCCGGTACCGAGTACGTAAACTTTGGCTCCATCAGGAGTTTTCAATAATGTCACCGTATGAGGTAGATTTTTATCAAAATCTCTTAAATCTGGCTCACTGTCATCTTCTCCTGGAAGGAAAACTGTAAATATGCTCAAATATATAAATAAATAAAAAACGTAACAAATAAAAGTGCATATTTTTATAATTACTGTCAGAAAAAGTCGAAGCTGTGGAGTACATTTCGCTCATTGAACTGTCCGGTGATAGATACTCGCTATAATTATTGTATCCAGTCGCGTCACTGAGGGAAGCACTTAAATCATAGGATTGGTCTGCGGTACTTGTGTCCTGAAATGAAAATTTCAGCCAACGTTTTTCAAGCTTTGATTATAAAAAATTACGCACAGCCATATGGTCTATTTTCAAATTCGTTGCAAGGAAAGTGCAGCTATATCTTCATGACCATACGTGTAACTCCCAGTGAATTTTATACCTGGTGAACACTGTAAACAAATCCAATATACGTGTCAAGTATGAAACCTCAACTATTCTATGCAAATTACACGTAATAAAATAATTGATAAGACTCGCATACTGAGAAAGGGTATGTAATTAAATTATACGTACGGAAGCAAGATAATCATAAATATGCTACGAAGTAGTAGTATTTTTCAAACACATTACACAACACTATTATCACACCAGATTAAATTTGGTAAGATACGAATAAATGAAACAGTAATCAATTAATTCGATTAAAGGATTAGAACACTACTCCGTAATTTATTACATGTTGTAAAATAGAAGAAAAAATTGAAATTGAATTAATTGAATAATAAGTGTTCGTCAATTTTTCACAAAAAAATTGATAAAAAAAGAAATCGGCTATGGCTATTGATATGATATCGATACATCGATTAACATCGATAGGCTTTTCGAAAGAAGGCAACGTTCCAACTGTGACAACACTGTGACCAAAATTTTGCTAAAATTCCTCGAACCATTTATTTAATTAGAAAATTTTTAAAATCAAAATTTAAGCTAAAGTTTTGAAAGTACTACAAGTATTTGGAAATTGGTGCACTACAATTTTATAAATAAAAAAATCAAATTATAAAAATCGAGCGTTCAAAAATAAAATAAAAAAAAATAAAAAATCAATTATTATAAAATATTATAATAATCTTTATATTTCAACACTGATTAAACTGCTCATAAAAAATTACTACAAAAGTCAATGAAAAAAATTTACCAAGATTACAAGAAAAGTAAATAAACGCGGAAACGCGGCTTCTTCAAGAAAAAACACTTAAAATTGACTCAGTTTCCATAATTTCTGGCAGAAAAGTAAGTGCAATGTAATTTTGTTGAATTCTTCAATAATCTTCCGTTCTTATGCACCATCCTATTTCTTCTGTTTCGTCTATTTTCATCTTAGATACGAAGAAATAATACCGGTGTTTGATCGATATTGCAGACGACTCGAACTACCACTGTTTGGAATGCTAACAACTTTGCGCTGAGAAAAATACTCAAAATGAAAATTGAAGAAGTCAAAAGCACAGTGAAAACTCAACGAATTTCTAGCCACAGTCATGTCAAAGGATTAGGCTTGAATGAAAATGGTTCAGTTATTCCAAATTCTGCCGGATTGGTTGGCCAGGAACAAGCCAGAGAGGTGTGAATATAAAATATTTTATGTAATGCGATTGCGAGACAGAATTAAAAAATGGTATTTTTATTGAAGGCCGCTGGTATAGTTGTCGATCTAATCAAAACAAAGAAATTGGCTGGAAGAGCTATCCTCATGGCAGGACCTCCAGGAACTGGTAAAACAGCAATAGCTCTTGCTATATCGCAAGAGTTAGGAAACAAAGTAAGCAATTTTTAATCCTATTTCGTGTTGAAATTTTATGCATTAAAATAACCTTTTCTTCAAGGTTCCATTCTGTCCGATGGTCGGTTCAGAAGTTTTCAGTTCGGAAATAAAAAAAACCGAAGTGCTGATGGAAAATTTCCGAAGAGCAATCGGTTTAAGATTGAAAGAAGTCAAAGAAGTATACGAAGGCGAAGTTACTGAACTTACTCCGATGGAAACCGAAAGCCCCATGGGTGGTATGTAAATAAATTACCAAACTCTAGTCACCGTATTCGAATTGGCGATACGTGAGTGGTTTTTTCCAGGTTATGGTAAAACTGTATCTCACGTAATTATCGGATTAAAAACTGCTCGAGGAACTAAACAGCTAAAATTAGATCCTTCAATATACGAATCTTTGCAAAAAGAAAAAGTCGACGTAGGTGATGTTATTTACATTGAAGCTAACAGCGGTGCTGTCAAACGTCAAGGCAGAAGTGACACATTCGCCACTGAATTCGATCTAGAGGTTATTCATCTCATATATTCCAGATCGAATGATTGCCATATTTAAAAATATTCAATCGTCTTACCTTTTTATTTCTTAGGCTGAAGAATACGTTCCTTTACCCAAAGGAGAAGTGCATAAAAGAAAAGAAGTCATTCAAGATGTTACCTTACACGATTTAGATGTTGCCAATGCTCGACCCCAAGGCGGTCAGGATATCCTCTCCATGATGGGCCAATTAATGAAATCCAAAAAAACCGAAATCACTGGTAAGTTCCATTCCAAGTAGAAAATATCCTTCAAATTTGAACCATATTAAGTATTTTTTCCCCTATTTTAGACAAACTGAGAAAAGAAATTAATAAAATAGTAAATAAATACATCGACGAAGGAATCGCCGAACTGGTTCCTGGTGTTTTATTCATAGACGAAGTACACATGCTGGATATAGAAACATTTACCTATTTACATAGAGCCCTTGAAAGCGCCATCGCGCCAATTGTAATTTTTGCTACCAACAGAGGAAGATGCGTCGTTAGGTAATGAAATCAAGCACACTTTGATGATTCCTTGGCATCAAATTGATTCTAATTTCTAATTTCAGAGGCACCGAAGACGTTTATTCAGCACACGGCATTCCAATGGACTTACTCCACAGATTGTTAATTATTCGCACGCTACCGTATAATAAAAATGATATGGAAAGTATATTGAAATTGAGAGCCCAAACCGAAGGTATAAATATCAACCCGGATGCTTTGCAGTTATTAGCAGATATCGGTGACAGATCTACTTTAAGGTAAGCAGCGAAATTTCTCGAATCGATTGTACACAATTTTGACGTAGTAAAATATCGAATAATAATTTCAGATACGCATGTCAGCTGTTAACTCCATGTAGTTTGAATTCAAAAGTCAATGGTCGCAATATTATTACGAAAGAAGATGTTTCAGAAATGTCGCAGTTGTTCCTCGATTTTAAATCTTCATCGAAAATTCTAACCGAAAAGAAAGACGAATACATGAAATGAAGCATCAATTTACTATAATCCCTTAATTTCCCAAAATCTGTTACTATTTTTTTTTACTATGTACTCGAATGTAAATAAAGATCGTCGAAGAAAATAAAAGTAATTGGTAATAAAATTGAAATAAAATATTTTGTTTGAAGAATTTACCTCTTATGAAAGTAACACAAAATAACGATAATTAAACATACAATCCATTTGGAAATTTACACATAAATGATGAAGAAATTAAGCCCAAACACACGGATGAACCTACATCGCGTTGATCATTTTTAAATAATTTAAAATTTATTGAAAAGTTGATTCGTTCGTCTGTGAATGATGACACTTACAATGAATCAACGACAATTGAAAATAATAACGAATGAGACTTATCAAATCACTTTTTACCAGACTTCTTTATACCACCTCCAACCAATGGTCCTTTTTGATTTGCTTTAGCTTTGGCTTCGGCCAATTTCTTCTGTTCCTCTTTCTGCTTTTCTTTGAATTTTAAATCTTCATCGTCCATATCTTTTGGTCCCTTCTTGGGAGCTTTCAATGGCTTCTTTTTACCGCCTTCTCGTCCCGACATTATCGACTACTTTGATGTTAAACGAGCTACAATGAAATGAAAGGTTCAAGATGAAGCAAAGTAATAAACGCTATGATATCAGATGGGAGTTTACTTACGAAATTTAATAGAGAATTGCCGCTTGAAATTTATGATATTTAACCGAAAATATCTTCGAAATGAGAGAAAATTGAATACCAAACGCCACTATTCATTACAAGCGTCATAAACAGAAACGCATGTCAAAATTTCTTGTCTTGCAAAAAATATTTTCTCAAAAATTCGTGATAATTCGTATGTTTTGCTTTCACAGCTTTCACAGGACTTCTCAAAATTTTATCTGTGTAAATGAATTAAAAAGTAGAACGAATGAACGGTATTTTCCAACCTATTTTCACCAAATTATCACTGAAATATCAAAAGCCTAAAAAAAGTATCAGATGTTTTTTGGATGTGTTCAATTCAAACCGCGCCAAATTTATCACTTCTATTTACTACGCTACATCTCATCTTCCGTCATTAGGAAATTAAAATAATAAAGAATTATCAACACTTTCTCGAAGTATCGCAGCGTTTAATTTAGTTTCACTAGTTTGTGTAGTGTAATCATGAAACAGAAGATTTAACATAACTTCATCTATCAAAAAGTAAGTACCTCTCCATCTCAACCCGATAACACTTCATTCTCTGGTCATTCAAATTCTTGCTCTTATTTCAGTGTCTGATTCCGAAGAAGAAGTGATTATTCGTAGACAAAAATCCTTCAAGTTAGTGGATAGCGATGACAAGGAGTCAGGCAACGATGGAAAATCCAAGAAAACTAACGGGCTCGTAGACCATAGAGATGTTTCGCAAGATAATAAATCTCTGTCTTCCAAAAATAAGAATGGTGACGGATGTGGCGATGATGAGACGAAAAAATTGGCATTGGGCGATTCTCCGGCAAAACCTAGCAAATCCGATAGCTCCGATGACGAGAGTAAATCTCAGACTAAACAATCGACCACTTCCAGCCGCAGAAGTAGACCTCGATCGAGAAACTCCAGCGCTTCTAGTAGCCGAAGTAGACCTGAATCAAGAAAATCTAGTAGTTCTAGTAATAGAAGTAGATCTCGTTCAAGAAAATCGAGTACTTCTAGCCGTAGAAGTAGATCAGGATCTAGGAAACCCAGTAGTTCTAGTGACAGAAGTAAATCCCGGTCAAGAAACTCCAGTGCTTCTAATAATCGAAGTAAACCTCGATCAAGAAAATCTAGCAGTTCTAGCAACAGAAGTAGATCTCTTTCGAGGAAATCGAGTATTTCTAGCCGTGGAAGTAGATCAGGATCTAGAAAATCGAGTAGTTCTAGTGACAGAAGTAAATCTCGATCAAGAAAATCTAGCAGTTCTAGCAACAGAAGTAGATCTCATTCGAAAAAATCGAGTTCTTCTAGCCGTAGAAGTAGATCAGGATCTAGAAAATCCAGTAGTTCTAGCGACAGAAGTAGATCTCATTCGAGAAAATCGAGTACCTCGAGTACGCAAAGTAAACCACGATCAAGAAAGTCCAGTATTTCGAGTACTCGAAGTAAACCTAGATCAAGAAAATCTAGTAGTTCTAGTGACCGAAGTAGATCTCGTTCGAGAAAATCGAGTATCTCCAGTGATGAGAACAAAACTCGGTCTAAAAAATCTGATAATTCTGATAACGAGAAACAATCAGCACGTGCTAAAACATCCAACAAAAGTGACGATACAGATGACGAAAAACTTACCAGTCCAAAATCAACACCTCCAGAACCTGGAAACGCTGAGCAAAAATCAAACGCTAAATTTAGTCTAATTACCGAATCGGATTTAGAAAGCGAAGACGATGGTGCTAGACCGTTAGCTGATGAATCATCCTCCGAGGAAGATTTATCTTCAACGCTGAATAAAAAGGCTAAAAAATTACATAAGAAGAAATCCCCATCGATTAAAAAATCATCTCATTCTGTAAGTTCGATCCTTTTTGTACAATCGTACACTATTTCCATGAATAATTTTTTTCAATAATTTAGAAAAGCATCGGCTCGTCTCTTTTGACTGATTCTTCAGGAAGTGATAATGAAGAAAACTCTTCGCCTAAACGTGCTCCAAAATCTGGTATCAAACGTAAAAGTGAAACTAAACCAGAAAAAAAAACAAAAGTAATATTTATTCGGTATTAATTTCCTTTAAATTGATCATTCGTTAATTCGTCATAATTTTGCAGGCTTCTAAGAAAGAAAAAGATCCGTTACTTTCGATTCGAAGCGAAACTCAAAGAATGATCAGGGAAGGAAGGATTAGTTTACCGTATCACCAGCCTAAGCAACGTTCACTGCATGAATTCTTAGAAAGGCGAAAAGCTGCTCCTTCGATTCCTCTAAAAGCAACGTCAGCAGAGCTGAAAACCGTTTGGTAACGTTTAAAAAATTTGAAAAAAAATAGCATTTTAAATTCTTCTAACTTATTTATAATTTTCAGCGAACAATTGATCATTAAAGAAAAAGAAGTCGAAGATTTTTATAAATCTGAATCCGATCATTCAGATCCAGAAATGAATACCAATCTAGAGAACGATACTGCCAAAGATGCCGAACCAATGTTAACCGATTCAATCGTCGATAACAACGAAAAATCTTACGAATTAGAACACGATAAAGATGAAAATTCTTTAGTCAATAACCAAGAAACCAACGAAACACCTTCTCTTTCACTTTCATTAGAACAAGATCAAACTACGAATTCTGCTCAAGTTGAACAAATCGACGCTGTACTGAAAGAAAGCGATAAAAATCCTCTAGGCGAAGAATCACCTGGAGTACCCATAATCGAAAAAAATTCTTTCGAAGAAATCATTGCTAATGGATCCAATCAGCGATGTACTGCTGAAGACGATCAATCCACTACGATGGACGTTCACAACGACACCGAAAATCCACCACCAGACTGCCAACCCATTTCAAACCTACCGAAAGCCAACGAAGAGGTCAACGAATCAGTTATACATGATAGCGTTGATTTCGAATTGAGAATAGAAGATTCTTGTCCGGTCAACATCAATGATCTGATGAAACCGCCTAATAATTCGAAACCAGAAATAATTCCAGATAGTGTAGATTTTGAACTGAGACTGATAGACTCTCCATGTGAAGATACCGAAACTCTGCCATCATCTGCAGAACCCAAAATAAACTTGAGTGAAACCTCTGTCGATACCAAACAAAAATCTGAACCAATTGTTCCCAAAGATCACTTGAAAAATCGTATAGAAGCTTTGTTATCGACTCGTAACATAAAATTATCCTCCATTAATTTGGATTTGGCTCCTGAATCAATACAATTTGAGATACCCTCGTACGAAAAATCTTCCGATGAAAAACCCCATGGTATTTACGAATTGAAGAAAAAATTCATAAAACATTCTATGGCTAAAAATCAATCAAAAAATGCTCCTTCGCAAGTCAAGTACGTACCTTCTTGGCTCATTCCAGTCTCTTAAATCTACCAACAAATTAATTAAAATTTCTTTTAACAGCGTTGTGACCACTCAGACCAATGCAGAAGGCGACATCACCGGAATTACCACAGAAACATTGACCTTAGGTTTGAACGACGAAGAGAACGAATTCTCCGGTCTTAAGCTAAAAGCTCCCGGTGCCAAGCACGCATATTTGAAGAAAAAAATGCTCGATATGCTCATCTTGAAAAAAGAAGCCACATGGAACGAATGCCAGAACGAGAAACGTAAATATAACGGATTTGATTCCGAGGAAGAGAACGATATCGAAGGTGAACTTTTATTTTTACCATTCTACCTCCTCTATTTACGTAATTCACTATTTTTTTTTTCTAATTTAGAAAATGACGAAGATGTATCTTGTAATAAACTCAATTTCGAACCGTATCACCCCGAAGATGAACCAGACGACGATGAATTAATCGAAGATGACGTCCTATATGAAGAAAAAACTCGCGACAAAATTGCCTTTGTCGAAGAAGAAGCTGAAGTATCGGACGAGGAAGCCGAAGAAGATGATAATCAAGACGACGACGACGATTCCGTCGACAGCGATGGACTGGATTTCGCCGAAAAAAATGATTCGCCGCCGAAGCCTGTTAAATCCGTCGATGGGGAAAAAATAGAAAAATTATTTAAATACGATACAACCGGTACCGAATTAGGTAAAAAATTAAATCTTGTATTAAAAAACTCTTTACTGCGATTTAATTTTGATTTTAATTTTTACAAAATTTATTCCATCCTTGTAGAAAATAAATTACTCGGATTTGATAGTATTTCGCATTCGAGCACCACCGAAGATGTATCTGCCAGTCAAATTGTTGGCCTTTGTTCGGGTGCATTTGCCACGCAAGTTCCTTCCAGCAATAGAAAATCTCCCATTGACGATGCTGACGAAGATGACTTTTTCGTCGACGATTCGTTAAACATAGATGATTCTCAGGTTCGGTGCTGAATTGCCTTGGATTTTAAATATTTATTAGATTTGAAAAACCATTTCATTTCTAATTTCTTTATTTTTCGCTCGCTTGTAGGATATTTGCCTAACGTTACCGGACACTGATAATACTGCAGGAAATTCAACAGAAGTGTCGAACAAGTACGTAAATAATTGGGTATATCAGTATTCTCGTGTATTTTAAATGATTTCAGTAATGGTGTTCTAAATTATTCTTATTTTGCGCTAATTTATTTGCTAGTTGAATGTGTCAGATGAGTCAAATCTTTTTATCAAAAAAAGAGCAATTTCTTTTTAAAAAATTATTCGTTTGCAAAACTAACGATTTCTATGTATGCACCAACTTAAAGTCATCAATGAAAAATATTACGAAAATATTTTCAATTACCTTCTAAAACAAAAAAAATCATCGCCCCCCCCCCATTCATCTCCTTAAAAATTGAACTAATGATTTCATTTTCAAAAAAGCATTTACATGAATTTTTTAGAAAATAAAGTTGTCAATTTCCATATCTGAGAAAAAATTAATTTAATCAAGAGTAAAAACCAGTTTTTTGAGTAGAAAAAATCATCAATTTGTCATTAATTTTATTTTTGAAATAAACACCATCAATTTTTCAATTAAGTATCAATTCTTTAAGAGAAAAAAATTGCCAAATTAATAATAAATTTTCTTCATTGAAATAAACCATCATAAAATTGTTCTGGTAAAAAAAAATTCGGAAAAGAAGTAATTCTACAAGTTGATACCTTGACATTTTTTCAAGAGGGAAAAAATCTTCAAATAAATTATCAATTTTATTTAAAGTGAATAAAGCATTTTTTATGCAATAAAATCTATTTTATTGAAAAAATTATCAATTTTTTCTGAGAAGAAAAATCTTCAATTAATCATAAGCTTTCTTTTTTTGAATGGAGTATCATTTACCTGAATAATAAATAATTGATTAATAAAAATCTCTAATACTAGTAATTCTCAAATATATTTTCATACTAGAAAAAATATTTATAAATTCTTCAAAAAACTGAAAAATCAAGCATCTTACTTTTTCACAAAAGTAATACCTATGTACCCTATTTTTTCGGGGAAGAAAACATTTTTTTAGGAGAAAAGTATGAATGTTTTCAGAAAAAAGTCACCATTTTTAGGAGAAAAATTATTACCTAATTTTTCAGAAAAAAAAAAACAATATTTTAGAAAAAATTATTTTGCGGAAAAAATCACCGATTTTTGGAAAAACAACCATTAAATTTAAAAAAATCACCAATTTATGAAAAAGTAGGATCGCCGGGGTGAGGGGGAGATCATAAATTTTCTCGGGCAAAAATTCATCGATTGTTTCAGAGGAAGAAGTCAAATAAAAATTCATTAATTTTTTAGAAAAGAAAAATCAATTTTTTACGATTAATCAAACTAAATTATTTTTATTTTTATGAGAAAAAATAAAATAAAATAAAACCATAAATTAACATTCCACCGACGTAAAATTATGATCTACATTAAGTTCGTTGTTCATCGTTTACTTTTACTCTTAATATCTTCGATATATTTCTCGACAAAATTATCGCTAATCTGTTGCAGCGAGTTCATAAAACCGGCCAACATGTCTTTAATCAAACGACTATCTTCAGTAATTTGTAAAAATTCGTCTAAATTTTTCTCGTCTATTTTCTGCGCCATTAATTTGAATATCATCGCATCAGTGGAATCCGTATTCAGATTTGTGTCTTTACCTTTGCTCCTCACGTACTTTTCGATCACTTCGTCGATAACAGTACCTATGATGAATCCAAACGTAGGAACATACGAAAGCAGTACTTTGAGCGCCACCAGCATACGCACACGTGCATTTTCAGAAATGTTTGGCAAAAAAGAGATTAAGGTGTTTTGAAATTTTTGTTTCCACGGTAGAGCTCCTGATTGTGTCCCTTCGGTGGTGGTAGGAATGGCAGGTGTGGTGCTCGCATTTTTCTATATTAACTCGTAATTTTCGATTAGTTTTTGATTTTGTTTAAATAAAAATCCGAAAAATCGAAGTAGTATTAAATCACTTACCAATTCTTTACCTTTGCCCCAGAATGGAATATATGACCATATTTTACTTAGATCTACTCCTGGGATGATGGTATCGATCACGCATTGGGTTTCCTGTAACAACATCATCAATATTTATATAAATTGATGTAGACGTTATTTACGTCCAATTTTTTTTTTCTTTTAACTTTTTAAATGATTCTCACCAGTGAAATCATAAAGAAGAGAAGAGAAGTTGCTGAGAACAGTTTCATGGCTTCGACTCGTTCACTTGTTGCTACAACAACCTTCGTGTTTCGCTGCAAAGTTAAAATTACGCCATTTTTAAATGCATTCTCGAACCAACGATACAAACTATACTTTAATTGGTATCATTTATTAAGGAATTGCAACAAACAGTTGTTTCACCAAAGTTATAAATTTTCTTCACTTGTCAGCAACTTCGATGACGATGAACGTTCATAAGACCTTAAAAATTGTATCCTCGAAGTTTAGATTTCACGTATTTATTGCTTTTTAATTTTTTTAATTTTATTTTTCAAAATAGGGGAGCATCGATTGAGCCAAATTATGGATTAGATAATGAAGAAGAAGAGGAGGAAGAGGAGATAATCGTGCGAAGAAAGCCAATTACGAGGATAGTCGAGGATTCAGGTGAGTTGATTGATCACTTTTTTTCGGCAACCAAATATAGCATGAAAATAGGAATTTTTTATAAAACCAGAAAAAATTAGAAAAAACAAACAGAAACATTTTCACAAAATTGGTCAAATTTACCGCAAGAATTTTAGAAAAGTCACAAATTTTCATAGAATTTTTCAATTTGTACATTTTTTTTTTATTCTCACCAACTATTATATCTTTTTTTTTAATTCAGACGCGAAAAATCGAGATAAATGATCATCTCGACTAATTTGAGGCCGCCGAGTTCGAATTTCGAGTCAGTTTTTTTTTCTGGGCTCCTTTTTTAGCCAATTTTTGCTGCAAATCTCGACAACGGTAAGCCAGAGCCCGAAACCAATGTCGGATTCGGAACCAGCGACCTTGAATTAGTCCATAACCACCTTTTTTCTCGATTTTTTTTGGAGGCTCAAAAAATCGTCAAAATTACTGAACTATAGCCTTGCCATTTTTTTTTTTTTAGCAAAACACTTTTTGTCCGATTTTAACTCGCGGCACATGCAGAAGGGGGCATTTTGAGCTGAGAAATTCATTTTCGTGGTCGGTTTGACGATTGGACGTTTCCCCGCTCTACGTACTACGTACCAGAGCTGGACATGATCTAGATCATTTGATCTTAAGATCATAGATCATTGCATGAAAATGATCTTGATCTTGATCTAGATCATATTTTC
>FIZV01036992.1:0-16450 GCA_900050545.1 Trionymus perrisii | reverse complement strand
TTTATGAAATTTTGAATTTAGTAATTTTCAAATTTTAATAATTTTTTGAAATTGGGTGAATTTTTAGAGAATGATAAACTTTCACAACTTTGAAAGTTTAAAAAATTTGGCAAAAATTCGAATTTTTATAATTTTTTAATAAATTTTTGAAGTTTACCTAATCATTTTTTAAAAAATTTTAAATCAGGTAAATCTTTAAAATTTTAATATCTTGGTAGAAATGAAGGTTTTGAAATTGTATTTTGATAAATAGTGGAATTTTGTTAATTTTTGAACTTTAATGGTTTTGATATTGGAATCATTCTTGAAGATTTCAAATTTTTACCTCTAGAAAACATTGAAAATTTTGAATATTGTGCAGAAATTATAATTTTGGTGTGTTTTGAATTTGAATTAATTTTCAAAATTAAATTATTTTTTGAAGTTTACCTAATGAAATTTTACAATTTTAAGAATTTTTAAAAATTAATATCGTAATTTTCAAATTTTAATAAATTTTTAATATTGGAATGATTTTTTTTAAATTTTAAAAATCTGATAAAAATAGGAATTTTGGAAATATTTTTAAAAACTTCCTCCTCCACTCGGAATCTTGCCTGTGAGTGTATGATAAAACATTACAATGCCAGAAACAGATTTTAACTCACATTTTATAGGCCTTGCACGCAAAGGCCCACATTGTCTTAATCGATGCTCATTTCACATCTCACGCAGCGATCATCCGTCACAACCAAATTGAACCACATTACCGAACAGTCTTCGTCCAAACCCAATAAGGTTCGTTACTTTTTTACCATCAAAATAAAGCGTTATAATTACTCGCCTAAATCGTAAATTTGAAACTCGAGCATTATCGATTTAATTAAAATTGAAAACTCGATCGATGGCGATCGTAAAAATTCGGGATAATTTTCTACATTAGCGATAAAGCATGGTCGAGTGTACAGAGTGGACGACGACGCAATATCTCTCATTAAAGTGGACAAAACAAATCAAACCGTGTCGTATCATTCTATACGATTCCGATAATTAACTCCGCGATTTGACGCTTGAGTACCTAAGTGTTTTTACAACCAAATCGTAAAATCTCTGGTTCGTTATTGAATTTTAATTAATATGAAAAAAATCACAATCCTCGAACTCTCGGAAACTCATATCCATACGTTGCAAGTTGTATTTAACGATTTCCAAATACGTATATGGTGTTCCGTTGGGCAATATTCTTTTGGTGCCATATTCGGCTCACTTATCGAGTATTTTTATTCGCGAGCTTCGTTATACAAGCGTATAATACGATAAAAATTTCAAAAAAACCCTTATACTAGCCCGCAGATGAAACGATAAAATATAATTACAATATGCTGCTACCTTTACTACGTATCCTCCTTCGAAAGTATCAGTATGGAATTGTAATTGTATAGGTTCGCGGGCTATTAGTTGTGCCCACTGCCCACATTGTTACATATTCGTAATTTGCGAATCTACCTTGAGAGTAGAAAAAATGCGAGACAATTGCATGGTATTCGAGAAACGAATGACATGGCTTCGGGATAGTTATCTATATAATTTGCGTATATTTTATACCAATTTTGGAAATGGCGCGGAATATTCGTGTCGTGGAATATTTTCAAAATTTTACTTCGATTCTGCGATTTCTAGTTTGGCCCTGGATGCATCGAGAGAATCGAAATTTAAAGAATTTGACCATGACTAACTTGACGGGGGGCAGACTGAAAAGATGAAATTTTAGGACCTTCAACAGGATTTTGTCAAATTTCAAGGATTTAATGTGTACATAATTTGTGAAAATTCCGAATTTTCAAAATCCTGAAAAACAATCAACTTTTAAAAATTTTTAAAATTTATTACCCTTTAAAAATGACCAAATTTCGAATTTTTACTAAATTTTAAAATTATTATTATTTTGAAAATAATGAAATTTTGAATTTTTATACACTTTCAAAGTTTTAAAAATTTTTCAAATTTCAAAATTTTATTGAAATTTGAAAAAGACCAAAATCGTCATTTTTATTGAATTTGAAAATTTCGAAATCAGGTAACTTATTGAATTTCAAAATTTAAAAAAATATCCAATTTCAAATATTCATAAAAAATTCAATATTATGAAACTTTGAATTTCCATTGAATTTTTAAAACTTTTGAAGTTGTAAAAATTGGCCAATTTTCAAAAATTCGTCTATTATCAACACTTCAATTTTTCTCAGTTTTCCTAAATTTTAAATTTTAAATAAATTTTCAAAATTTTAAAGATTATCCTAATTTGAAAATAAAATTTAAATAAAATTTTCAAAAAATAAAATTTCAAATTTTTACCAAACTTTCAAAATTTTAAAGATTTACTAAATTTTAAATTGAAAAAAAATCATCAAATTGCTTCTTCTGCTTCTTGTTTCTGAAAACCCTAAAAACCTTTATTGAATTATTTCACCTTCACTAGGATCAAGTGATTATGTACCTACTCCAAAATGATTTTCTGCAAAAATGAATATTTTCATTGTCATTTCAAAATTATTTCTTGGAAAACATATTATTTTGCTAAAATCACGAGGTTGAAAATCATTATTGCGATTGTGTTTTGAACCGTTATAAGTGTTCACTTTTGAGTACCTAAGTAGTTTCTGATTTCTTGGAAAACTGCAGGAAATTAGTGATCGTATAATAGCTTTGCACTAACAGTATTTCATCAAGTATATGTACGGGCTAGGTAGGTACCGTATCATATTTCACAACGTGCATAGTGTCGGAATTGCCATCCACGAACCATTCATATAATTCTGTTGATTCGCCATAAATTAATTATCTATATAATACTTTGTAGCATAAAGGTATACTCATAAGCATGAGATAACAGAATGAATTTGATGAGCAAAGAGCATACCTAGCATACCTTTTGAAAAAAACTTGCTAAAATCATCATAACTATTTTTATTCGCGAGGATATTCTCTGATAAAACAACGATTCCCTTAAGATGAATCATGCTTATCCAGCTCATCATATTCAAATTGGCGGATCAGACCCAAGGAACAGATAAGACAATATTTCTTTGGACAAATCGCAAATAGCGCTCAGAAGTTCATTATTCAAATGAGCCAATCACTTCTAATGGTGATTTAAAAACTTGGGCGAATTGGCACGATAATGCAAAGATGCATCGAATTAAAAAAAGAAAAAAAAAAGAAAGAAAGAAAAACTCGACTAAAAACAAAGCTCGGTATGTTATAAGTATAACATTTAGCCGTATATAATCAAGCGCCCGGCTCTATCTTGAGATTTTAGGAGGGATGCGTAGTAGCGGAGGCTGTTAAATAACTCGAAAACAAGTGTTAATTGTGTTGGAGTTAGATTTTATGCGTTCGGTGTTCTGTCTCGCTCTCTCTCTCTTTCTCTATTGCCGTTCTTCTACACCTATCTACCTTGTCCGGGATTTAAATTATGTTCTCCCTCGTTATCCGTCTATCCGCGGTTTCCAGTTAAAGGTTTAGCCATTATACCTGCGCGTACCTGTAAAGTGTATTCTATAGTGCTGGCTATACGAGTATAGTGGTACAGAGAGATGCAATCGCGCCGTTTTAAAAATCCACCATTTCAAGCTTCGTCTATAATATTTATGGTCGGACTGCGATTCTTAGATTTAAACTGGCACGCAGCGCAACGCTTTCGAAGAAAAGATTTGTATCTTTGTGTACGGGTTATTCTAGAATGTTGGTATCAAGATGAAAATGCTTGTTAAGCGAGTTTTCTGAGCTCATGGTAGTATCTGTTTCGGTTCATTGCAGGCCTTTGCTTCCCCTATTGCCGTTGCAAGTGCAGGCAGGAGGGTGTTGTGTGAAACTGATAATGTTTAGAGAAGGGGGGGGGGAGTTCTTTAGGCTCTTAGGAAAGTAAATTTTGGATTATGGTTAGAATTTCTTATCATCTTGTGCAAATAAGATTATGACGTATAAATTCGTTACAGTTTACAAATCGGTCATTGTGGTATTAATTCGGACGAATTTTATAGGTAAATATTGAATGAAGATAGGTATCCTTACTAGGTTATTTACTCGGAGCTCCGCAGTATTAGCATACCACGTAATATTTTGACAAATGGTACTCGTGTATGTAGGTATATTGCACATTCGATTCGAATTAGGTAAACATTGAATTATATGTACACTGCCCCCCCCCAATGCATTTAACAAAACGACGTTTGAACGATAAATTTATAGCTTAGCGAAACTTTCTGGTCGTATTGAGAATTTACTCTTGTATTATAGAGAGACGGTATAATGCGAGGCGCGAGTTTATTGTAATGCATTGTAAGATGGTCGGGGAGATGAATATGCGTCGAGTACTCTCTGAGGTTAGGTAATAAACGTGTTGTGGCATATCTGAAGGTCATCCACCTGGCAACAAAACCTAGCCATAAGAGAAGATATATGCGTTGATGCCTTTTCGTGGCTTATTTATGTATGCGCGGACATTCCGAACAAATAACTGGCTTTTTTCGAATGCACCAAGCGCGAACGGGGATTGCGCTGCTCGAGTCGTGATTATTTTTAATCTCGAGTAATCACGACGACGGATCATTAGTCCGAATGAAGTGTTGGGAAGTAACACATTTCCTAATGAGATGAAGTATGCGGCTGCTCCTCTCCTGGCCAAAGGCCGCTATCACCGTTAGGCTAAAAATAAACGAGAAAAATTCTTGATTAAGCAGGTTCCCAATTCGAATGATCGGCTCTGAGCCGCGCATGGTGTTATAATTACGATGAAAAAATGTTGCAACCTACTTCAGCTAGAGTTGGCCCGAAAGGTGCCGAACAAGGCGTAGGTATGCGCCACTGAAGTGAAATATTTTCAAAGGTATTTGCTCGAAAGTAAAAGTCGCTCGGGGACTGCTCTATCCTCCTATGGTGCAAGATATATTGCCGGTAAAATTTATCAAAAAGGAGGAAATTTTTATTTCCACATGTTAGAATGTTAAATTCCATCGTAAATTCGGTACAGCACTGGCAATTGAACTTACTAACTCTTCAAATAGCTGTAATACTTAGTCCTAGAGAGATTATTTTATTAGCAGATGGCATGTTTATTACCGAAGATTTATTCACTATGGTATATGCTCATCATTCTGGTGGGAATTTCAGAAAAGCATTCGATAATTACACGCGTTAGTTATAACTAATAACAAATTCACGATTATCATCGCCTTTCAAGTCTACTCATCGTATTGATACCTTTTTTCAGACCATCTGTGGTGTAGTAAAAACGGAATATGTTATTGGAAAAATTATTTCATCTATAAATGCCTACCGAGGAACGAATTTTTTATTAGAATTAGTTGAAAACCGAATGTTTTAAGCAGATTTAATTCGTGACAGGTTTAATGGTCGTCGACTCTGAATCGCCGACCTGATGTTGATAATGGTAAAACGTTGAAAAATACAACATTAGGAGAACTAATCGGAACCGGATCTTATGACAGTTTTAGTTTTTTAATCCGACTCGCTCTAGCGAGGATTTTTCTTTCTAAGTCCAAGATTTACATACGAGATTCCTTACCATATTTCCATCTTATTTAATGGGTATCAATGTTCATCCCTTTACACCTCCATGCAGATCCACCATAATGCAAATAGTTTGTTGAATATTGTTAGGTGGGAGAAATAACACTGCTTACTGGTGCTACTGCAGCTTTGTTTGGCTTATATAAAAGTAAATATCATTATAGAAATTTGCGAGTATTGCGAGTCGTTACGTTAGTATTTGTCCAGTTGCTGCGGTTGTTTCGTATTGTACAAAGATTGATGGATACATTTACGCTGCTTTGGTATGTAAATAGGTATTTCGAGTGGATGAAACGTACATATATAGGTTTAGGTACCTATGGTAGTGTGATGAGGTCGCAGAACTTTTAGTTGTTCTGGTTGCGCGGTAATTGGAATTGTCTATTTGATTTGGATTCTTTTTTCTCTCTCTTCTACGCATATAACTTGTTAGAGGTTGGTGTGCCGAAATTATGTAAGATTTATTCTAATGGTTTGAACCCGATTGCCATTTATTTAGCCTTGGCAGCGTCTTAGAAGTTTTCTACTTTTTAAGCAGAATTGTTTGACGAGTTGGAAATTCCTGTGCATTGCCAAATTCTCTGTTTTCTCTGCATTAGGAGAGATTTTATGAATAGGTCATATTTGTAATAAAATTGTAATTTACAGAGAGAACAATGATTTGTGGAATATGGTAGCAGAGCATGGTTTCAATCCACAGATCCCTGTTCCCTGTTGGAAATTTGCATATTTTTGACTGTTGAAGTGGAATATAAAATCAGTTTAGATGTATCATAGAATACTTAACACAGCTCATTTCATTCACATGCTGTTGGAATTTTGACATTTGATAGCAGAGCATGATTTAGGATTTAGTCCATGGATCTCTGTTGAAAATTATCATATTTTTGACCGTTGAAGTGGAATATGAAATCAGTTGAGATGAGATGTATCATAGAACAGCACAGCTCATTTCATTCATGCTATGTTGGAATTTCGACATTTGGTAGCAGAGCTTAGTTTCAGTCCACAGACTTCTGGTTCTGGGTTGAAAATTTTCACTATTTTGACCTGAATAGTAGTACATGCAACAAAACGTTGAACCAAAACAAATTTTGATTCAGGTTCAATTCAGTTTGGGGTTTTGAATTGTCTTGGTTCAGATTTGGTTTCTCATTCAAGTTATGGTTCTACACTTATTTTGGTTTGGGTTCAGAAGGAACTGCAGATTATGAGACTCCCCTTTATTTACATGTGAATATTTTTTGATATCAGAGCGTGATTTCAATTCACATTGACCTCTGCGTTAATAATCTTTATTCTTTTTACCATCCACACAGAACATGTGATTTTTGAGTAATGCTCTCACTTCACTCATTTGAATCACCACTTCAAGTCTTCTTAAATCAGTTGAGGAATTGTTGGCATTCCAACTTTACAACCATGATAGACGATGAGAGGATATGTCTGGCACATGGATAGACCAATTTGTTGTTCAGCTCGTTCTCCGGAGGTATACCAATGCTGTCCTTAATGAGCTAAAAGTATACGAAGTGGTAGACTAGTAAAATAGACGATATGGGATTGGTAGTAATTGCGATGACATGAGATCACGTATATCATTCACCTATAAGAAGGAGCATTCTTCACTCAGCAATCAATCGTGGTTCGAGAAATCCAACCTCTTAATCGCTGTCGAGAGATCCATCTGATCCGTGTGAACTTGCAAGCGCTTCAGAGCCCGGTTCAGCCAACAGTATGCGAGGAGTTGCTCGTTTCATATTCACATTGAACTTGCAACATGGAACTTATCTATGACGTGTAATTAAAACGCGGTGAAAAGGTGCCAACGATGAAAAATTCTAGACAAAAGTAACGTGTTTGATATGAAAGAAATGGAATGCGAGCTTGTTAAACGAGAACCTATATATAAGAGCACTTGCATGACTTTCAAAAATTTTCTGAAACGTTTTTCGAGATGACGGCTGTATATACGAGTATATTGCTGCGACGGTGGTTCATAAGTAATGTACATCATTTGTTACTGTTGTATCTGGTTGTGGTAACTTTGATTAATATTTATACTGTAGAATGGTATCTTTAATTGTGCCCATCAAGTACCGCTGCTCCAAGAACAATGCGCTTAATTTACCGGACCCGGACGACACGCATCTGTATAGCAAAAATAAAATAAAGACTCGAGGAAAAAACCACGTTTTGGTGTCCTATGTGTGGCGCAGCGCTGCTTCAAATAAATATTTGCTCTTTACTTTATCGTACCAAAAGTATTTGTATAGTCCAAGTTTATCTCAGGGTTGAGTGATAATGCGTACTTAGTAATGTTTCCAAAGTAGTTTTTTTTTCTTTCCATCTCTCAAATCGAAGACCTTCGTAATTCAGGTGTGAATTGATAAACGATAATGATAATGCCACAGTCACAGACGTGATTGTAACGATTGTCTCGTTTACAAGTTTTGGTAGGATGTTGACGACTAATTCAACAATCAGTTCAGGTATTCTATTCGCGAACACTAATTATCAACGAAGACTTAGTTAGGTAATGTGCGAAAACGCCGATTACGTGATTGTTTTGTAGAAATGCGCGCGTCCATTTGCCTCGTGATTGGCTGTATTGTGGATGAGGTGTGCTGGATGGGATTTTTTTTCAACTCTCAAGATCAATACAGAAATTTTGTAATTAGTAAGTGGTTTTAGCGTAGATTCGTGATGATAAAGAATTGCGTGTTGGATGATTGAGAAAATTGAATAGAATTTTTCCATTAACCCGTGCTGTAGGGAATTAGGGATAGGTACCTAGTCAAGTGTATTTACTGCTTCTGCATACATAACATAATGGTACTTCTTCGATACGAAGAAATTTTCACTTTGGCATGTTTGAGGCTGGCCTGGCTCATATTACCTTGCTGTAAAGATACAAGTATGTACGGATGAAAGTATTAAACATGTTTTCATATTTTTTAAACATCACAAACTACAACGATACAAATTAATTTAAGGTAACTTGAGACTTCACAGGTTACTTTGATAGAGATTTTTCTTTCATTCTGTGTAACACGGAGTTCATTCTTTTCGGTAGTTTATTAGAAGAGGCGGTTTTTTGGAAAGTCGAGGTCAATTTTTGAGACATCCTTAATTTGCTGGTGAACTTCCCCCCTGATTCCTCCTTCGTTACTTAGGTCCGGAATTATGATCTTTCTGATCTCCATTAAACTTTTTGAAACGATGACTGCAGAGATATAAAATCTTAAATGTGTAAATTTCACATTTTAAACCAGATCATTGAACTATGACTGTAAAATATTCGAGAATATCCTCTTTCCTGCGGTAACAAAAATTAAGAACTTTCATAGTACCGAAAAATGCCAACCAAAGTCGAAATAGTGATTA
Organism: Trionymus perrisii; assembly: GCA_900050545.1. Classification (NCBI taxonomy): domain Eukaryota; kingdom Metazoa; phylum Arthropoda; class Insecta; order Hemiptera; family Pseudococcidae; genus Trionymus; species Trionymus perrisii. The sequence goes on along the minus strand of FIZV01036992.1, from coordinate 7,492 downwards.
GAATGAATTAAGATCTAGTGGCGGCCATTTTACCTATAATTATAAATCTTTTGACGGTGAAATTAATGGTGATGGTGGATCGAATGTAGCAAGTGTGTGTGCACAAGTGTTAATACCTATAGCTAATCTGAAATTAAATCAAATACGCCGGCAGAATGTTATTGGACGATTTTACCAGAATACAAGATGATACATACGAATAGCACAACCGCTAAATACTAAGATGTGTTCAATTTTACCATCGGATTACGATCGGTTCGATATTATTTAAGACTTCTTTTCAACCTGTTTATTTACTACTTGGCAACCAGTTTGAACTAGGTTGACGGTTAGAAAATACCTAGGTGACTTTTGGCGTGTATTTGAAAAAATTTCCGTATCAGAGATTCTCTTTTTCTGCTGTTTTTTTTTTGAAGAGTTGTTTATAATCTCATATTCTTTTTGAAGTGGAGGGGCAAAAAAACGTGAGAATTAGAAGAATCGTGATTTCGATCCAATTATAAACGCTTAGTACTGGAGACTTTATCTGGCCATGTCATCAAAGTATTAAAAGTAAAAAAAGCAAAGATACTACGAACTTGTTTTGCACGAATCAAAGAGGAATGCACGATCGCTTCATTAGAGGATTTTTTTTAAATAAGAAGAAAATCTGGACGCCACATCATGATTTAACTATAGCAAAATTTCAGGATACAAATAAATTTTTTAATGTTTTAATGCGATTTGGTCGACAGATAATAATTACCTATCGAAATATATTCAACTCGCCTTGCACTGCGATAGAAATCAATACCTATGTCGAGGTGATCATTTTACTCAGAAATTCTATTTTTATGGAAATCAAGACTCGAAATGCCGATTACAAATTTACATTTCGAATGGCTTTGAAATAATTATTTTTTTCTGCAAGAATATAGGTAGATATAGATGAAAAAGATATTCGCTATTTTTGCATTTTTTACATGCAAAATTCCTTGGAAAATAAATTCGTACCAGAGACGACGAAAAGTTAACCACCCTGCTCTTGCGATGCGACGCAGACCATGCATAAGAGAACCTTTGTCTTGTACATCACTTGGTTATATTTAAAAGAAGTCGTGCACTGGAGGCGGTAAAAATATTTATTACGCTCGGCGTTTTCAGAGATTCGAAGATACAGATAGCAAGCTCGAGTATCAGAATGAGTTCCATTGCACTGTCACGTTTCTACTCATTTGCCCGGTCTAGTTACACGCGTTATTTATAATAGAAGAAAAGAAAACCAGATTCTTTTTTAACCTCTTTGTTTCTCTTTATAGTTTTTGATCTTATTAGATTTTTCTTACCGCAGGATCTCACGACTAATCGGCAATTGTGCCAGGCGCGCTGGTGCCGCCGGAAAAATCAGTTTCGTCGTTCGGGTTCAATCTTCCGCGCTCAGATTTAATCCAAGTGATAACTAAGCAGAAAAATTTCAAAGTTAGGGCCATTGTTCCAATGAGCATTGTTAACTGACCCTGATTATAGGAATGCCACAGCAGCCTTAGCTGCCGTCGCGTCGTGCAGCTTTGGTAAAGGTTAGTAACGCGCGATGCAGCATTTGCATACGTCCGGTACTTACCTAAGGCTGGCTAGGAGATGGGCTACGGGTACCTCTACTCTTTTGCATTAGACAATTGCGTTGTTTAGCGAATAAAATCCAGAGAAATGTACATAATGCTTTGTTAATGCGCATTCTGGTCGTTACATAATGAATAAATACTCGTTGGTCGATTCAAAGTCGTTGTTGAATAAAGACCCAACAGGTTTGTAAGACCTTTTTGTGCGAAGAAATGTTGGGAATTTTTATTTAGTTAGGTATATGAACTCGACATCAAAAAATGTGATTGTCAAATGAAAAAGAAAAAAAAAAAAAAAAGAAAGAATTGATATCCAAAGTAGCAAAATACACGAGTCACCTGCCGAACAAATCTGCACAGTAGAACAAATCATTAGTAGAAAATCTACTCACTAGAAAAAAGTCATTTACTTCCATGGCAGTAGGAAAAACCATATAATAGAAAATCTATGCCACTGAATCTACTCAGCAGAAAAATTCATTTAGTAGAAAATCTACTCACTAGAAAAAAATCATTCACTTCCATGGCAGTAGGAAAAACCATATATGTAGTAGAAAATTTATGCCACAGAATCTACTCAACAGAAAAATCCAAGTAGTAGAAAAATTCATTTCGTAGACGATCTAGGTACTCGACAGAACAAAAAATAAGTTTGGTTTAGTTGAAAATCCATAATTAAAAAATCTACTCTACTGAAAATCTACTCAGCAAAATATTCACATAGTAGAAAAATCTACTTGCAAGAGAACCTTGTCAATTTCAATTGAACTGAAATTTGGCTCACTGAAAGAACATGCTACTCAGACCTCGGAACCAAATTGATTTTCCAATTTTTGGTCGAATTTTCAAAAATTGAGGAAATACTCGTAGCTCATTTTACCTTACAAATTTTTTACAAAAATACGTAAGTAGTAAGTTTTGACATGAAATTCTGAAAATCGATTTATACTATGCTAAGTCAACTCAAAAATCAGTTTTTTGAATTTTTGACCTTGGCCCACCACTTGAAAAAATCTGAAAAAATTTCCAAAAATAGTTTGGTCCAAGAAATATTTTTTGGTGAAAAAATTTTGCCGCAATGCTTTTGAGTTCTGAGCGGCAGCAATTTGAAGTTTACTTTTGGGTTTTTTTGGCTAAAATACAGTGCAAAAAAAACTGAAATAATTTCCACAAATTGGCCTCCAAGTCCCCTATACACCACAGAAATTTCAGACTTTTTGGTCAAGTTGAAGAATGCCGAATATTGTGATTTTTTTAGCGTACAAATCGCGTTTTTCTCGAATATGGGAGAGGGGGAGGCGGTGTCGGAAAATTTTTGCACTTAAAAATATTTTTTTGGTCCCCTAAAGATACTCTAGAATTATTTTTAAAATCCGAGCAGAGGACCAATTCATGTGTCTTAACTGGGGATACCCTTTCAGGTTAATCAGAGTCGACGAGTAGACAGAGTTTCTTCGCTAGTAGAAAAATACGATTAATAGCAAAATCTGTGAAAAATCTACTCATAGGTATTCAGCTGGATAAGTATTAGTAAATAAAATTCATTCAGTAGACAAATCTACTCAGTTGAGAAATCTACTGAATTAGGTGAAAAATCTACTGTGTAGAAAAATCTTTGTAGTAGAAAAATCTACTGAATTAGTAGACAAATCTACTCAGCTGAAAAATCTACGTAATTAGTAGAAAAATGACACAAAGTCGTTTTTCACGAGAAATATGCATTTTAATGAAAAAAATATAAGAACAAAAGTTTCCCAATTTTTCAATTGCAATCATTCAAGATCAAAACGACCTTTCTACGATGGATAAATGATCGAATAAATTTTTTTCATCAACTTTTGAAAAATGGACAATGTAATTTTGAAAAAATTCTTTAGAAAATAGAACATTTGACATAGGTACGAACTTGGTCACTAAAACCAGAAACAACAAAAGTAACCAGTTTACTACAATACAGCCTACTCGAGGTGTCTAACAACCGTACGTAAATAATATTGTGCCTATACAACCATTACGTACTTCTTCTTCGCCACCAAATACGCTTTTAAAAGATTTCGTGCGCTTCCACATTGCATCCCGACGATGTGGGATGTGCCAAAAAAAAAGCTACTTACCTAGTACTCGACCTGGTCGTTAATCCAAACACAGGTATAGGTACTTGTAAACATTATAACGGCGTAAATTGCGTTGTTGTATGTTCATTCGCATTCGCCATTCGGATATTTCACTTTATGGTATACTGTACCCAGTCACGAAGTCATGATCGTACCAACGACCAGCATTGCATATAGTCGATAAATCATCGGGTACCATATCTTATCGATATATGCATTTAGAAGCAGAAAAAAACGGCGTATTCATTAATCTCGTTCCATCAGAGCCACAGATGCTGATGCCGTCGTACAGGATGCAAAAATATTGAAATTCGTTAGCCAGTTAAAAGGCGTCCATGGTCATTGGTCAGGCTCACGCGTGTTTAAATATAAATAACGCGGCAAACCGTGGTAATTTTATCATTGGCGTAAAACACGGATCTTACATCGTTTACATACTTTATCTTTAAAACACACACGATTTACAAAACCGTTGCCGAAGCCGATGGATGTTGATTTTACCAGATTTTCAACTAGTCTGAGGCGAGATAAGTTTTGATTTATCGGGGGAAAAAAATTGGAACTTGGCAAATTCAGCAGTGAGAATATTTGACCCATGATTTTACATGCTCTTCCACGATTATCTTTAGACCTCTATTGGTATACGTGAAATGAACTCGAGGAACACTGTAGGTACAAGTTAATGAATATTCTGTGACATTTGCTTACCTTTTACAGATTTATTAAACATTGATAAAGTCGAGATGATTATACAGCATAACAAGTGTAATGAATATCTGAAATATGAAACTTATAACTACCTAGTACAATTTTATAAACGAGGAATCTGCCTCGATGTATAAACATTTAAAAGTAATGGATTCTTAAAAAGGATAACGCGTTTCCGTATCATGGAAATTCATCTCGTTCTTTTCATAGATACTCGATGAGCGTAAAATGATCCGAGAAAATTCCTGAAACGAATTTTTTTTATTTTTTTCCCTGATATATATATTTTTCGAATAAAAGAATGAGGTAAAACCTGTACTAATAATGAGCTGTCACTAATTTTTTGTGTCTTCCCTGTACTATGCGATGATCAGCATGTAGATTTATATCGCCCAAGAACGGACGACTTCATTTACATATTGATAATAATTAGTAACCGATTGCGCCTAGGTAAAATGGCTGGCTTAAAACCATTCGTGTTTAATGTTCGAATTAAAACTGCTTTTTAAAATTGATCTTTATCTGAAAACGAGCTGGTTTTCTTCGAACGTCTATCCTTGTACCTGTGTTGTTCAACTACCATGTAATGCAGGCGTCGAAAAATTCACTCTTTTTTGCGTATGCCTTTTTTTTACGTATGGCTTATTTGTAATTAAAAATGTTTACCTCTGTGTACATGCCATGCCGGCTTCGCATGTACCTATTGGTACGAATTTAATTGCTTAGTTGGAATCACCGCCATTGCGACGATTTTTTTCCCCTTAGGTAACCTAATCTGGCAACTGGTGTGCTGATTGGCTGAACAAATTCGAAAACAGAAACACTTTTGCGAACTAAAAATTTTAACGGGCTATATTGATTACATGTGGGTTAATTTAATTTTTACGAGTTGTTTTATTGACAAAATTTTGAATATTATAAACAGCACCGAACCCGGAGGTTTTGTTCACTCCGCCCCTACAATTTTTACGTTTAAAAATTAAATTAAAAATAGGTAGACCTATATAGTTAAAGAGGGCCTCCGTCTGGAATAATAATATTCCTTTCCAGGCTGATGCCTATTTTTTTTTTTTTTTAGCAGGCCGTTAAAACAAAAGCACGAAATGCCAATCTACCCCCCCCCATCCCCGAAAAAAAATCGCTACCCGTTATACCACTAATAAGTGTCGTATAAACGTCGTAAAATTCACACATCCGGCATCTTTGCCACTTTGCCTTTGCCTCGCACACATATTTTATAGCTGCGAAGATTTTTTATTATAGTATTTCTTCTCTAGCACATTTACACCACCGGTTGTTTCGATAACTCATTATTAGGTAGTTACGACACATTCGTGAAAATGGTCGATGGACTTCGCTATCCTTACTCGTGAACTAGCCTACTACAGAAGTTAATACATTGATAACCACTTTAAATGTATAGGAAGCTATTTAGACTTACGAGGCATGTAAAAAAAAATTACCACACCATTAGGCCAACAGTTCATTTAAAAAATTCCAGTTGCTGTGGTATTCGTTTGGCAAAAATAATTGATAGATTTGTAAGCGGTCTATTGTGAGCATTTTTTGGAACTGCGCAAATTTAGGAATTTGATTTTTAGGCGTATTTAAAAGAAAATTATATTTGGAAGAAATTTCAAAAATTTTCGTTTTAATATAAAATTTTTCATAATGTTGATTTTGAACGAACCTGTTAAAAAAATTCACCTTGAACAAAATTTTCAAAAATTCGGTGTTGAGTATTTTCAAAACTTTTTGAAAATTTTGTGTTTAAATTTTTTTTTTTTAGAAAATTTGTTTTACCAAAATTAAAAAAAAAATTGTTTCGACAATATCTTAAATGATTTTTGCTTCAACGAATTTAAAAAAATTTATGTTTCTACATTTTTGAAAATTGTGTTTCAACAAATTAAGTACATGGCGCTAAAAAAAAATTGAAAAATCATCTTGAAGAAATTTTGATTTTTTTTAAAAAGTTGAGTTTGGATAAAATTTTTGAAAAATTCAAGAATTTGGGTTTCAAATTTTTCTATTTTCTTAAAATTTGCATTTCACGTAACCCCCCCCCCCCCGGTCAAAAAAACAACAATTCAACAAAAAATTGAAAATAATTTTGCTTCAACAAATTTTTGAAAAAGAAAGTGTTATAAATTTTTTTAATGCTAATTTTGAGCTAAGTAAAGAAAATTTATATTCAACTGAATTTTCAAAAAAATTGGTGTTCTAAAAAAATTTTAAGATTGCGTTTTGAACAAAATCTTAAAAAATTACTCATCATTTTTTTTGTTGAAAATTTATTGTTTTTTCAAAATTTTGAAAAATACATGTTTGAACAAAAACAAAAAATTATGTCTGAGCAAAAGTTTTAGAAATTTGCGTTTCAACAAAATTTTCAAAAAATTGCAATAAACAAAATTGAAATAAAAATTGTTCTAAAGGAAATTCTCAAGAATTTTGGTGTTTTGCAAAATTTTGCAAAATTTGCGTTTCAACAAATTTTTTTGAAAAATGACAATTTTGAACATAATTTTAAAAATGAGGATTTAACCTAAAATTTTGAGATTTATTTTCAATTTAGTTTTAAATTGGAGTTCCAGCAAAATTCAAAATTCAAAATTCAAAAAAACTTTTTAACAAAGTATTAAAAATAACGGGTTTAATAATTTTTTGAAAAAAAAAAAAAAATGTTTTGTAAAAAGATGTCAATTTTGAACAAAATATTTTCTACAATAAGGTTTTCAAAAAATTTGGATTTGAACAGAATTAAATTTTTTTTGAAAGTCAATTTTGGAAAAATAAGATTTTGTTCTTTGATAAATTTTCAAGAGATTGGTTTTGAATAAAAATTTTAAATAGGTATTAAATAATACATCTTACTTTTCATTTTTTTTAAATTTGTGTTTTAAAAATTTTTAAAAATTGTTTTACCCTTATAACGAAATTTTTAAATGTCAATTTTGAAAAAAGTAGCAAAATAGAAAATATAAAAAATTATTTTCAACAAAATTTCAATAAATCGACTGCTTAGATGCAGGACCTCGTAACCCACCATTTTTGAAAAAGTGAGGTTTT
>FIZV01036988.1:0-11862 GCA_900050545.1 Trionymus perrisii | reverse complement strand
TCTCGAAGTCGAAAAAAATTGGACTTCCATCTTCGGTGCTTTAGTGTACAGAATAGATGTTGTATGTAAACAAACGGTAGTTTTTAACACGTACGCTAGCAGTCCATGTACATGTATAGTTAAAGAGAATTTTTGTCAATTTTAGTTGAGCATTTTTTTCTAAAATTTTGGTGCTAGTGGCATCGCTTAAAATTCAATAATTATGGAAAAAATAAAAAATAATTAGAAATTATTTTCGAACAGTATAAGCAAATGAAGTATTTAGGTGTCAGGTCCAAAAATTTTGCTCATTTTTTTATTTTATTTTCTACTTTATTTTTTTTATAATTATTTATTTATTTTAGTGGAGGTGCTCCAAGCTACCACTTAAAATTAATTTGAAGGAAAATGAAAAATTGTGAATTGATTCACATGAAAGAGATACAATTTGATAGGTCACAACTGAAAAAGGACAAGAGTTTAAAAATTGGCCAGTTTTTTCATCTCTCTAAAAACTGAATGAAATACATAAGAAATGTTGAGAATTTTCAAAAATTTCGCAAAGCCAAAAAATTTGCAAATAAAAAAAGTGAAAATTTGAGGACGATATGTATCAATTTTACGTGGACAAGAGATTTTTTGAAAATTAAATTTTATATTTCTAATGCGAAACTCCACTAAGAGATTTTTATGAAAATAATTCTTATATAAAAAAATTCACATAAGTTTTCATCGTGAAAAAAAAATTGATAATAACTTTTTTTAATCTTCAAAATTTTTAAAATTCTTAAAAATGCATTTTTTCAAAATTATCAAACATAAAAAAATTAGTGGGTTGGGAACCTCATTACATACTTCTCAAAATTTTTTTTTTTCAAGTGCCAAAATTTCTAACACCTCAATAACTTTAAAATCTTTGAGATCTTTAAAAAAATCGAAATTTTCGGGTGCTTTCATAATTATTTTACTTTTGTTCTTTTCTTTAACAACATTAATACACATTTTTATTTTAAATTTGAAAATTGAATTTCAACAGGTGCTCGAAAAAATATGTTCTATATGAAAAATTATATTTTTCTACCGAGGCATGTTTGTTTTTCTATTACTTTTTTTTGCTTTGGTTGGGTTTAAAATGTAAGGAATTTTTTAGATTAGCGTGTTCCTGTATTCCATGAGAATTTTTTAAAACTATTTTTCAAAACACAAAAAAATTCAAGTTAAAAAATTGAATTTTTAGCTCGGGTTGGAAAAATGCGGATTGTTTTTAATTGATGCGTTTTTCAAATTTTATTGACAGTATCTTCCAATTTTTCTTCCAAACAAAACAAAATCTAAAATTTATTTTTCAACATTTCTTTTGCATAGTCAAGATACATTCTGCCTCGTTCTTTCACCCGATTCGCGAATATAATCAAATGTTTAAAATTTTTTTCACGTGTTTGAAAAGAAGCATAATGGTAATGCAACTTGTAGCTTTTTTTGTGATATAAAACTACATACGAGCAATTTTAAAATTTCGTATTTTTAAACTTTTGCCAAAATTTCATTTCTTATGTAAATTGGAAGATTATTTTTTAGGCGACTGCAAAACTTTTGAAAATGTATTAATTAAAAAAATTATGTATTTTTAAGCCTTGCTAAAAATTGAATTTTCAATTAAATTCTTGTTGTGTACCAATATTGAAAAAAATTATTGTCAACAAAATTTGTATAATGCAAATTTAGAAAATGAATTACATAATTTATAAAATTCCATATTTTTCGAACCCCTGCCAAAATTCCATTATTAATTTTTTTTCTAATGTTCGGATACAACAAGTGATTAAAATAAAAAATAAAAGCGTCAATTCAAAAATTTTGTATTTTGCGAACCCCTGTCAAAAATTCATCTTTCGACTTCAGATTTGTTTTAAGTAAAAGTGTTTGGAATTCATCCACTTTTGGCACGTTCAATTGCGATACTATGAATTTAATTTTAAAATGGTGTTTTTTGGAGAGAAAATGCTTAATGTAAAATTTTTTGATAAATTCTCTGTTAAACTTATAGAGGGTCTTGGGGAGTGAAAAATTCCAAGAATAGTTTCAGGTGATAAAGAAAAAATCTAAGGGGTGAAATAGATGATTTCAAAACATTTTCAAATAAAGGACATCCTAAGAAATGTCTTCCTTTCCAGGATAGCAGTAGAAGGGGGGAGGGGTCGAAGGGATATTAGCTCTCTTTTCTCTAGAAAAAGTTGTGAAAAATGAAGTATATGTGTACTATAGCCTGCACAATAATTGATGCAGAAGTTTTTAAAAAGATTACTTGAAAATTTAATTAAATGCTTTTCCTTTTTTTTTCAAATTAAAGTTTTATTTTAATTTTGTTACCTATTTAAAAAAAGTCACTTTGAAAAAATTCATGTTCCACGCAATGAATTTTTAAACAAGTTTTTTGAACAATTTCATTAAGTATATAAAAAATTGATTTTTTGCAAAAAAAAAAATCCAAATTTTGTAATAAGTTTGTTATTTTTTGTTTAGTCTTTTTTATTACTGTTCAAGCGCCTACATCCCCCTCCCACAAGGAGAAAATTCTAGCTTTGAAAAATCATTTGTAATTCATATATAGTGTGAAATTGAAAAGAAGAAAAACCACCGTGGCGGCTTGATTGTGAAGTGTTCGAAGTTAATTTTTGTACATAAATTTTTTCTTGTAGCATAAATAGCACATTAGCATGTTGTTGTCAGACTCAAGGTTGAATGAATGAATTTCTTCGCTGAAATACATGCTAATTGCAGAAAATACGTACAAAAAGAACAAGAAATGTTCCATTTTTAGTGCTAATTTTTTTTAGTAGGTATTAATTAATTATTTAACTAAATTTTGTGGACTAGGTATGCTGAATGATAATACTACTCAATTTTTAAAAATTTTAAATATGTTTATTATTTCATTGTTTAAAATTATCTGAGGTTAGACTGGATTCCAAAAATAAACTTTACTTCAAAATTAAATCAAAACAGCGCAACTTGTCTCATAAAAATTGGTTCTTTCTCAAATTTTGATTATCTAGTTATGAACTTTAAAAAATCTTTCGAATAAAATAATAAATATGTACTTATTATATTTAAAATTTGAAATTCAAATGCTTACACGCTAGCACCGCCGAAGAAAACAATTCTTCACTGTCAGAATTTTCGGCTGGTGTCGTTTACGGATATTCAAATAGGTAAACCTCAACACTTGAATAAAATCAATAGATGAGTTTAACAACAAAAAAAAAATCACTTAAAAATTCACTCGCAATAAAATTACGTTAACACCACGCAAATATAATGTAAAATGTTTTTTGCTAACGAAACTTGACAAGTTATACACAGAGAAAAAAATTAACGTAGGTATCGAAAGTGATGAAAATTCGAACGGCAAATGACATTACGCGCGTAATGTACGGTTCTGAAACGTGAACGAAAAAAAAGCGACCAAAATCGTACGAAAATTTCACCGAACACTTGTGCCTAATGCCTAATTGGTCTATACGAAGTGGTAAAGACTACCTAAAACACGTGCGTTCTCGAACTAACTGTTTCGGGTTCGCGGTGGCGGTGTTTGACGTTGATGGGAAACTCGAGAATAACTTGTTGCTGCTTGTAAAAATATCGCGACCAGTGTTGCACTTATCAAGTGCGACAAGTTGGCTAAAAAGATTTTCCTCACGAACGTGACGAATTGGTTGGAAAATTTGATAAATACCGACGCGAAGTATAACTTGGGAGATGTGAGGGACTGAGGGACGAAGGGTTAAGTTTGATTTACGAGGCGGAATTGAAAGATTTGATTGAACAAGTTCTCGCTCATAGGTATAAGGAAGTGTACACTGTAAAATTGTAATTAAAGAGAACAAAAAAACAACGCGTGTAATTTTTTTCAATATGTGTGTTAAATTTACCTTAGATTAAAAAATTAATGATTTATTAAGTTTTGAAAATTCTTTACCCGATTATAGAGTTAATAGTATATTATACGTCGTTGTAATGACTAATAAAATGCTTGCACAGAAGTACATAATAGAAAAAATATTATGTGCGTGTAGAACAAGATGGAGAAGCGGTTGTAAGCAATACCGCACGAACCTCGAGGCAATTGAATAATTTTGGTTAATTTTTATCTACTTATTGCTTTATATTGTGATCACGATTCTAGAATCTAAGCTGGTACTTTAAGTAGCTTATTTTTGAAACAAATTCGTGATACATTGGTCAACAAACGTTTATTATTGTTTCCATCTTTGCACACAAGTGGTGCGAATTTGATCGATAAATGCGTACCTACCTACTTCGAATTAGAACGTTTTTGAAAAATTGTTTCTCCGCTAGCTAATTTAGGTGGCTCGTATCGTGATGTATGATGATGCTTTTTAAATTGAACCAGTTTCTTACCAAGTAGGGAGTGTAGAGGCATTTACTTACGATAATTATAAGTGTGCGAGAAGCCAGCGCCACCGGATTTTACGTAATTGATAAATTGCACGAGAATTCTCTGTCAGAAATGTGTTGTAAGATGTAATAAACGTAATGCGTTTTCATATGCGCTGAATAATTTACACAAAGTGTAATTGCTTTCGAAGTGAAGCAGGTTGAAGGGACTCGCTTAAATTTTTTATAACTATGAAATCAAAATTCAATTTCTCAAGTGGTTAATTTTTTTCGATTATATATTTTTTTTTAAATTTTTCACGTTTTCAATTCTTTACTCTGTTTATTTTTTTTTCTAATTTTGATTTTAACAATCATCACTTTTTAAAGAAAATTAATTTGTCCATTACTTCATTTTAATAAATATTATTCAACTTACATTTTTTTCTTGTTATTGAAAATTGTAAAAATTAAAGTTGAAAAAATAATTAAAATTTGAATAGGAACTTTGGAACAATCAAAAAGTGAAGAAAACATCGAATTGAACAAGTTGAACTCATAAGAATTAAATTAATTTACAATTGTAAAAAATCGAAAATTTCAGAAATTGGAAACGATTTCAAAGGGTCTAGCCGAATAAAGGGTGATTTGAAAATTGAAAAAAAATATAGTTGAAAAATTAATTACAATATTGGGGAAGAAATCAATTTGAATTGAAAATAAGTATGAAAAATGAAGAAAAAAAATCAAAAAGCAGGCAGGTTGAAAAATTGAAAACTTGGGAAATTTTCAAAGTAGGTAGCTAGGTAGTAGGTATACCTACTTAAAATTTAAAAAACACAAAAAAAATTTGAAATCCGAAAAAATTAAAAATTAAAATTGAAGGAAATTTAAGAAAGATGAAAGAAATTGAATTTTAAAAATAAATAAGAAATTGGGGAGGGGTTAGGAAATTGGAAGATATTAAATTTGAACTGTCTTGAATAATTGAAAGAAATTCGGACCCTAAGCACTAAGCAGGTAAGAAAACAATAAAAAAATCATTTGAAATTTTAAAAATTGGCAAAAATTGAATTTTAAATGGGTAATTTGAGAAAAAAGAATTGAAGTTGATAAATAGGCAACTCATAAGTTGGGGACAAATTCAGAAAATTTGAATTTAAATTGAAAATAAGCAAATGGTAAAAAAAAAAAATAGGAAAAATTCAGAAAATTTGAAGAAACTTTACCCAGGTACTTTTATTCAAATTTTTAAATAATCAAAAAATAAAAAAAATTAGGCAAGTAAAAAAAAAAAAAAAACTTGAGAACATAAATTTTACCTAAAATTTTAAAAAGCGGAAAAAATCAAGTTTCAACTTTAAATATTTGAAAAAATAAAATAAAAATTATCAAAATGATAAATTAAATGAAGTTGAACTTGAATTAAAAATACATAATTGAAAAATTGGAAAAAAAAGTAAACAAGTTCTAAAAAATCAAGAAAAAAAAATGAAATGGATGAGAATGAACATTTTTGTATTTGCAAAAAGCACGATAAAAGTTTTTTTTATGTTTAAAAATTTAGGCACACTTTGCTAATAAAATCTACGAACCACTGTAACTAAAGAAAACATACGTTATAAAGCTCCCACCGCCTCACCAGTACATGGCGGCGTTTAATTCGATAATTTTTGATATAATACCACACGTCGCGAAACAAGCCAGCATCCAAGTATACCTTCCTACAAAACGTGTCCATCACTTTTAGATCTTACAAGTATAGTAGTCTTGCATGCAATTACAAATTAGTATCAATTTACAATTCACGCATTTGTCTGGGCGATGTTACACTTCCCATCTATTATATGTACAATTATCCAATATAAGGTTCAGCTTGTGGTTTAGCCCTCCATAAAAGGTAACGAAATTCGAAATACTTTGAAAAACAGTGCGTTAATGTTCACGTCTTATATACACAATAGTTCAAGTTGATGAGCAAAAAAGGAAATAAGTAATAAGATTTGCTGCCACGGGACGGTATCGAATTTCAATTAAATTGACCGAAGCTATAAGATACTTCGCATTCTTTACGACAATTATTATGACTACGAGTGGCCGCTTATAACTTCGCAAGTATGCGAGACGAGATGCGAGGGCGACTGATGGAGGTGGCTTTGGAGACATGAGACGGATCTCGAAAATATTTTCGGTTTGTATCTGTAGGAAAAATACGAATATCGGGTATAAATCACGAAGGCGCCTTTTTCATCGTTTTAAAAGTAAACACAAACAACCTGAGGAATGGAAATACTCGTATTCAGATAAAATAAGTATTCGCGATACGTAGTACGTGCGAATGCGAATAACCAAGGAAACAAATCATTCGATAAAATGGTAAATAATAATAAAAACAAGAGCATAATTAGCGTCTACGTTCGATTTAGCTAGTACGCAACTTTTCCTCTTTAGGAATCAATAAACAAATACCGCGTAAATTTGCAGTGATACTCTGAAAGTATTACAATGCTGCGTGACATTTTGTGTTTTGCTTGGGGTTTTCCATTAATTCTAAAAATTTTGGTTTTTTCTGCGATAAAAAATCATATTATATATTTTTTTTTTTTTTTACTTATTGACATTTTCCATGAAAATATTTCAATTTTTTTTTTTTGAAAAAGTACTTAAGTATTAAAAAAAAAAACATGAAAAAATGAAAAAAATTACAAAGTTCAAAAAATGAGTTGAAAAAAACTTCACTTACAATACTTATCTATTAGGGCATCAATTTTCAAACCGCTTCAAAAAAACTGAATAAAAAATCTATAAAAAATTCTGGAAAAAACTTTGTACTTATAGAAGGAATTGAAAAAATATAGACAAAAAAAGTTTGACAAAAAAGTTGATGAAAAATTTTGGAAAAGGTACAAACTTTCAAAAAATATTTCATTTCTTTTTAATTGATGACATTTTTTGATAAAACATTGATAACTTGTGACACATTTTAAAAAATTTACAAAAAACGTGCTGAGCGTTTGCAATATTATGATGTTCATGTATTCTAATTAGTGGCGAATCTGAGAGGAAAAATATAGGAAAGTCAGAAAGTTGATACATTACTGTCTCACTTTTTCAAAGGGAGAGGGACATGTTTTATGGAATAAATTGAAAATTCAATTTTTGAAGAACTAATATTCTTCAAAAATTCAAAGTAATTTTTTTCATGTTTTCAAAAACTAGCTATTGAATTACCTGAATTGTAAAATTTTCAAAAATTAACAAATTTCTCAAAATCACCGAATTTTCTATAATAATTCTTTAATTTACAAAAATTATTAGTTTTTCAAAAATTTTTGGATTTTCAAAAATAATTATTTTAAAAAAATTTTTAAGGATTGTCATTTTCTTAAAAACTGACAAATTTTTCGAAATTTTCGAATTTTTAAAAATCATTAAATTTCTAAAAATTGTCAGTTTCTGAAAAACTAAAATTTTTAAAAATTGCAAAATTCTTCAAAATTTTTGGGTTAATTTTTAACGATCCAATAATTTTACGATATTGTAATTTTCAAAAATTGTGAAATTTTCATTGCCTAATGTGTAAACTGTCTTTTTTATAGGGAAATTAAAAAAAATCATGCCGGGACCCACATACCTTCGAAGCATTTCAAAAGATATAAAACTGGAGTTCCCAATAAAATCACCTGAAAAAATGCAAATCAAAAAAAGGGAATTTTTTCACTTCAATTAAATTTTTTTTTAATTCTAATCATTTTTTTTTGTTTTAATTTCAAATTTTAAAAATTTTTCTAAAAAAGTATTCCAAAAAGTTGATAAAAAATTTTGAAAAACCTAAAAGTTTTCAAAAAAAAATTATAAAGTAAATTTTTACAAATATATGACAAACATTTTATTTAAAATTGAAATTTTCACAAAAAATAACGATTTTTGGAAAATTCTACGGAATGGACTTCAAAGCAGTTTCAAGGAAATCGAAAGGACAACAATTTTTTAAAATAAATTGATGGGACATTTTGAAGAAAAGCTACTAATTTCCAAAAAATTTCAAGGATATTTATGAAAAATTTTGAAAAAAAAAACTGACATTCAGTAAAAAGTTGCAAGCGAACTGAAATGGAAATAATTTTATCAAAATACGGATACTTGATAAAAAAAAAATACTGGAAAACTTTGAAAAAATTACTAATTTTCAAGAAAATTGTAAGGACGTTTTATTATTTGATAAAACATATGAAGAAAATTTTATGAAAAATTTGGAAGAAAAAACTATATAAGTAAATTATCAGAGAGTAGTTTTAAAAAAAATTGCAATGGCGATCATTTTTCGAAAAAAAAGTAAGGGGAAAAATTGATTAAAAATTTGGAAAAAAAAATAAAAACTTTTAAGAACAAGTTTTAACGAAATTGCCAACATTTTTTTTTCTTCAAATTTTATTTTCATTAATACCTATGTATAATTATATTTGTTTGTGATTCCAGGAGGAAGATTTCACATGATACCATGTCTCCGAAATTTGAAAAAATACAGGTAAGAAATTTGTAGCTATAACAGAAGTTGGTAACTGTCAGTATTTTTAATATTTTGGAGACTTGTTTAATTCTTGGAAAAAGTTTTAACTAAAAGGAACAATGTGGAATTGCTATAAGTAAACAATCTTCATACGAGTGCTAGGTCATTGAGCTCTTATTGGTTCTTAGTATTTTTATAAATGTATTGTAATGACTTGACTGCATGTCTTGAAGAAGAGTCGCGTTTATGTTTCACTTATCACGAACAAGATGTACTTACATTGAAATTCGATGAAGATTTCAGGTACCTATCTTCTAGTGGTGAATTTCACGTGTCGAAACATTCGTGAATATTGTGGTGTCGTGATAAAACATCTCGAGGTTTTATCAATTAGTCGAACCGTACACACTTGGAATATTAACTTGAAAATATTCGTAGAAATGTTGATTTCTCTCGCCACGTAATAGACCGAAATACATTTGATAACTGGGTAGGGATAAGAGGGTATCCAGGAAGGTGATAATTTTGACAAATGGAATACCTATACGAGATATTGCTAAGTGAAGTAAAACTTATCATACAGGTAGATGTACCTGAGAGTGAGATATACCTCGGTCGACGATTTTATTAAACATTTATTGGCTTAATCTCGAAGCCTTGCAGCTCGGTGGTGCTGCATGGCACAGACTGCAATAATGAAAAAGATTAACGACCATCTTTTATCACGCACGTTTTTTAGTCGTAAATGGTGAAGTTGGTTTAAACAAGTG
This sequence comes from Trionymus perrisii, assembly GCA_900050545.1. NCBI lineage: Eukaryota > Metazoa > Arthropoda > Insecta > Hemiptera > Pseudococcidae > Trionymus > Trionymus perrisii. Next base: position 2,205 of record FIZV01036988.1, on the reverse strand, counting down.
GCGCCAAACAGCTCTTATGCATGCTTCCAGTATTAGTATAATATCGAAGTTTTATAAATGAGTAAATCGATATCGAAGCTGGGATCGTGTTAAAAGTATATGAAAAATCGAACAGATATGTCGCAAGATCGGCATGTGATTTTTTTCCCCTCTTTTACGTCGGATCACGGTGCAGACGTTTATCGTATTGTCAAGGTTTTCAATTAGTTTGACTTACTTTTAATCGGTCTCGAAGCCAGGTTACGTGCGGTTTCGGATCACCGATGATTTCACATTCGATTATGACATGATCTCCTTCGTGAGCTTTGCAGGAACGAGGTTTAACGAGGAATTTAGGTTCTTTGGAGTATCTACGGTGGTGAGAAAAAAAACTCATCAATGGTCGTGTAATTCTGTTGAAAATATTTGTCATAAAACGTCGATATGAGCTTACAATTCACTCGGTGTTCGTGATTTCGACTCAGATAATTGACAATCTTTTGAGAAAACTTCAATTCTAGTGTTAGTCTCAGCACTTCCAATAGCATTAGTAGCGGTACAAGTGTAAATTCCGGAATCTTGAGGTTTCACACTGACTATAGTGAGTTCTATTCTGCCATCGTGATTCAACGTCATGATTATCCGACGACTGGGTCTTAAACGGATACCGTTCTTTTGCCTGTCAGAATGTACGTGTGCAAAAATTAAAACTTATGCGAGGCTACCGAAGTTGTAATCAATATCTCGAGTACACTACCACATTATGCCGACTGATGGATAAGCTTGTACTAATGCCTTGATGCGTAGCTGCGTATCTTCGACTGTAGAATACACCATATCCAATTTCTCGACGAATTTCGGCTCGATATAGGTTCGAATTCCCTTGTCGACTAGTAAATCGCATTTACACGATACGGAGCCGCTGTTATTGGAGGCCGTAATGGTGTAGGTTCCACTGTGCTCGGGCTTCGATCGACAAATTTCCAACGACTGGAAACCATCGGCTTCTTCGTAAATGGAATAGTGTTCTAGGTTAAAAAAATTACATTTAAAACAAAGAACGACGTTCGTGCATTTTTCCTGTTTCATACGTACGATCGTCATGCAAACTTTGACCATCTTTGAACCAAGAAATGTTCGGTTTTGGGTACCCGATAACTTGACAAGTTAATCGAACAGGATAGGTCATTTCAACTCGTCGGTTTCGTAATCGCATTGTGAACTGCGGAGTTAGATCGATTTTTCCATCACATCCTTCTCGTATTCTAAAATCAATTTCGATATACTCGTAGTTTCCTGGCCTTGATTAGAACGCATAGACTAGCTAAACTGCTTCCATGTTGGAAGTGTAGTATATCGAAACTGTACGAAGGGTGAGTTATAAGGGTAACCGGTTATCTGTACATTGTACCTACCAACGTATTATCTTTTATAGTCTAATTCAATTTTCGTTTTAATTTTTTTATTTTGTTTCACCTTATTCCAATTTTTTCCAATTTTTTAAATTCCATTTTTTCTTTTATTTCGACTTTTTCACCTTTTTCTAATTTTTTAATTCAATTTCATCTCAATTTCAGTTCTAATTTTTAATTTTGTCCTATTTTGTATTCTGTTTATTTTTTTTTATTTTTTTAAAAACTTTATTCTATTTTAAATTTTTTTACATTTAAAATTTTTTTTTTCAGTTTTTTCATTTTGTGTAATCTTTCCTTTTATTAATTTTTTCATTTTTTTACGATCAAAAATTTTTCTCATTTGAAAAAATAATATTTTTTTCAATTTGTCTATTTTTAAAAAATTTTATTTTCATTTATAATTTTTAATTAATTTTGATAAATTTGATATCCTTTTCATTTCTTTTCTAGTATTTTCCGAATTTTCATTTTACTTCAATTTTTGTTTTCTATTGAGTTTTACTTTCGTCCATTTTTAAAATTTTTCCATTTCAATTGTTAATTTTTTCAACCTTGTATTTATTTTTTCTGAAATTTCATCTAAATTTTAATTTTTAATTTTAATTTCTCTCCAATTTCAATTTTTTCAGTGTTTTTCAATTCTTCTTTTTTTATATTTTAAATCCTCAATTTATTTCAATTTTCAAGTTATCACAAATTTCCTGTTTTTTTTTTGTTTTTTTGTTTTTTAAATTTTTATTCTATTTTTATTCAAGTTTTATATTTAATTCGAATAGTTTTTTTTTTTTTTTTTTTTTTTAATTTTTTTAAT
>FIZV01036978.1:0-10463 GCA_900050545.1 Trionymus perrisii | reverse complement strand
GAAAAAAAAAAAAAAAAAAAAAAAAAAAAAAAAAAAATTAAAAAGAAAGAATTTCTCAAAAGAGATTCACGAATTATATTTTTGAGATTTTTTTTCGATTCCTTAAGCTCGTAATTTTTTTTTTCGTTCGAACATATCAATTTTTCGCAATTTTTCACCTCTTTGAGTAGATTGATTTACTACATTCTTCGTGTTTATCGTTTTCTTTTCAAATGTTAGGTCTTGCATCTCGATTATTCGTAATTAAATTATTTCAAAAGGCATATCCAGCTTATTTTTCTCTTGGAAATTTAAAGGTAACGAAACAAAAGGGCGAGATATCTGCCGAAGAATTTTTCGTGCTTATTGAAGATTTCGGCATTTTTTCCCTCGTCGAAATTGTTTCCCCATTCAAAAGGAGACGTTATACATTACAGAAGCTTTGATCCGCGAAATTCTCATTGAAAAAATTTCCTCTCGAGTCTACCGATATCCGCGGGTGTAAAAATGAGCACAGGGCGTCGGCGAAGATTATCAAGCTGAATAAAATACCGCTCGCGAAAAAGATGAAGAAAACAGCGCGAAAGCCTAGCTGGTAACTAAGAAGAAGAAGAAGAAGAAGAAGTAGAAAAAAAGCAAAGCAAAACTCTACCATCAGCAAGGAAAATGTTGATTTGAGCGCGAATTTGCGAACTGAGCAAAAATTTAACCAACTCATTAAAAACATTTTCAAGGATTTAAAACAACTCCGGCGTACTTTATACAGCGCTTAAGAGGATTCGTTGGTGGAAAAGTAAAGAGAAACGGAGAGTGAGACGGGAAAAGGGAATAGAAAAAACGATGAAACGAAATGTACATAGTTTGCTTTTTTTCCTAGATGTATAAAAATAACTCGCGAATCTCGAGCATTTGCTATACGCGGGAGTGTGCGAGAAACAGATATACGAGTTGGAAAGGAAAATCCGAGCAAAAGCTACAATATTAACGTGATTTGGAAAAAAAAATAATTTTCGTGGTTGCGTGACGCCATTTTGCCAAGCCATTATGTAGTAATTAAGAAAACAGTTGCGGTCATTGATCAGATGAGGATATCGTGCCAGCCACCGACCGACGCCCAAGCCGAAGCCGGAGGACTGGGGAGGGCTTAATGTGTGTAAACATAAGCGCTGGCTCGACACGTTGCCGTTGCTTGTCTTTTGTAAATAATAGAAAAAGGTGAACTTTGGAACGTGTTTTTTGGATACAGAGGGATAGTAATTTTTTTTTCGCCAACTCGGATCCATTTTTAAGCTACAGTTTTTCTACACACACGTGCTCTTCTCGTCGGAGTCAGTTCATAAATACGACAACCAGCTACAGCGCTATAGGTACGATACGACAGACGGCAGAATACGAAGCTAGGCTACCTACGCGTTTAATTATTCAAACCCTACATGTTTACCAAGCAAAGAAAACTGATGTCAGTATTAATTAAAGGGACCAGCATTTTACGACTATAGCATCGAATTCAGTTAATATTTCATATTTTTTTACGCGTCACGAGAGTTCTAAAATGGCCAGTTCGTTTTAACCTTTTTTTTTTCCTATTTTTTATTCCACCTTTAAATATGTAGTATTTTTTCCTCTCGACGATACAATCCGGGTGTTAGTATATTTTTCTCTTCACGTGCACGACTGTGAAAAATATCACGACTAAATCTCTTCTCTACGATGGAAAATACTCAGTCGGCGTGTTTGCGTCGCGAAATAAAACACCAGTATACGAACTGGGCACATCATTGAAAATTTTTCAAATGACATTCGTTCCGGCTTTACGTGCTCCATTTTCATACCCATCTCGACCATTCTGGAAATAGAGTACAGCTATTCAGAGACCTCACTTGTTACGTCGACGTGCGTAAATAACGAACCGCAAATGTGCCATAGGGGTTGGTAAACATGTAGCTGCAATGTGTCGAGGTGAACATTCTAGGATTTACCCCTCATCATTAGAAATGTTCGCTTTTCCCTCGTATCCTACGGTTATCGAACAGATAAAAATTTTAATACGATGATAAATGTAAAGTAATATTGGAATTTTACTGGAAAAACAAAACCAAGTGTAATTTATACCCAATTGTCGTGGAGAAGATAAAATTGCAAATAAGATTCATTATGCTTCAATACTTATTCCCGGCTACCGTTAAATACGAGTATTATCATTTTTATGTATAAAATTATCATAAATTTTAGGTATCTTTCTAAGGGGAAGAGTAGTTGTATGTTTCGTTCCCTTTTCTAAAAAAGAGGGCAGAGGTAAGCGTACTATCTATATCCAATTTTTTTCTCTCTTCAAAATAACGTTCAAATTGAAGTATTCTTATTTTTTCCTTTTTGCATTCGAACGAATTGGCCCAATGAAACAATTTTTTTCTCAAACAATTTTTCTAGTCATCAGGATCACTTGCAAACAGCTTGGTTAAAATGAATTACTCGCTGAAGATTCATACAATGAATGAATCGTTCACGAACAAATCCCAATTGAATGCATCGTTCGCAAACGATTTCATTACTGAACGAATCATTTGCGAACGACTTTTTACTCAATCAATCATTTTTTTAATTAAATGAATCGTATGTAAACGGCTAGTAAATCAAAGAAATCGTTCATGAACGACATTTTAAATGAAATAAATCATTTGCGAACGATTGTTTTGACAGATGAATCTTTTGGAAATGACATGACAACTAAATTAACAAACTGTGAACGGCTCCTACATCGAGTGAATCATTCCTGGACGACGTTTCCTCAAAATGAATCATTCGCGAACGACTTTTAAACCAAATGAATTTGCAGACGACTTTTTTTTTTGCCAAAAATGAATTTTATGCAGATAAATCTTTATTAAAATGAATCATTCGCGAACGACTTTTTCTATAAACGAATCATTCGTGAACCACTTTTTCAACAAAAGAATCACTCGCGAATTACCTTTTTCAATAAACGAATCATTCGTAAACAACTTTTTCAACAAACGAATCATTTGTGAACGACTTTTTGTTATGAACTTCCAACGAAAATGAATCATTTGCGAATGAATTTTCAACTGAACGAATCATTAACGAACGAATTTTCGCCAAATGAATTTTTAGAGAACGACTTGGGAACTGAAGGAATTAATTGCGATTGGGATTGATTTCTTCATGAAAAATATTATTTTAACAAATGAATCATTTTTAAAGGATTTTTCCACTTAACGAATCATTCGCAAACGACTTCTTCCTAAATGAACTTTTATAGAACGACTTGGAAGTTGGAGGAATCAATTTCGATTGGAATTGATTTTTTTATGAAAACAATTATGTTTACAAATGAATCATTTTTGAAGGGTGTTTCACTATACGAATCATTCGCGAACGACTTCTTGCCAAATGAATCTTTATAGAACGACTTGGAAATTGGAGGAATCAATTTCGATTAGAATTGATTTTTTCATGAAAAAAAATCATTTCAACAAATGAATCATTTTTGAAGGATTGTTCTACTAAACGAATCATTCGCAAACTACTTGATAAGTGATTGCATCACTTATGAACGATTTCTTCATAAAATAAATTGTATTGACCAAGTGACTATTTTCAAAACCACAATTGGAAATCACCTTTAAAATGAAAAATGAAAGTAAAGGCGATCTCGTTCTTTTTAATTCATCTCGTTACTATGGTATAATATTTTTTTTGTCCTTATTTAATTTTTCAAGTTTTTTTTTTTTCTAAAAGTAAGTAATTTGATTTTTCATTAAAATAAATTTATTTACTGCGTTCAAACAATTTTTTTTTTTTTTTGGTAAATTTTCATTCAATTTTTTCCACAACGGAAGTACTTATCTACCTAATTATAGGGATGTCAAAATTTTGATGTAAGATTGGAGAAATTTTCATCAAAAAAATTTGAAGAATATTTGATTTAAAAAAAAAATGTAAAAATTGTATATAGAAAATAAATTTTTTTGAAAAATATTTTAATAAAAAGTTTTAGAGGAAAAAATTGAATATGAAATTCAAAAAAAAAAAATTAGCAATTAATTTCGAAAAAATTTCAAATAAAATTTGTGAAAATTCTGATGAAAATTATTGAAAAATTTTAGAAAAACTTGGGTAAAAAATGTGGAGAAAAATTACACATTTTGTCAAGCTTTACGAATCCTTCGAAAATGCTTTATCAACTGTACAAATCGTTCGCGAACGATTTAAAAAATACATAAATGAGTGATCTGTGACTATTGATGTACATAGAATGAATCGCTCGTGAGAAAAAAAAATGCTTGAAAATTTTTTCAATTAAAGAAAGATTTACAGGGTTGCCAACTCGTTCGAAATTCAACGCAAAATAGGAAAAAAATTCCACCTCATAATACATTAAGACTAAAAAATAAAGTTTTATAATATTTTCGTATTAAAAACACAGGGGGTCGGAATAGTACGAACAAACGAAGGTATCGTGTGTATCGAGGAATTTGAAAAAAATATAAGAGGGAAGGGAGGAATGAAAAAATACAAATCACGAGAAAAAAAACGTACACACAATATTATTGAGAATCACTCGACTATTCTAATGGTATTTCGGTTTCGACGAAAGCCGATATGCTGCTAATTTCAATACTCCTTTGACACTCGTTATCGAATTGCGACATTTTATAGCGTTTCCTTCGCCATCGGTATTTTTGCACGTACGGCGGAGCGACCAGCGACACGAAAATGACCAGAAGAAAGCACGTGATAGCGGAGAATATCACTAGACCCGGATGCGTATATTGGATGTTGGAATCTTGCTGCGCCTTGATCGATCTCTCGGCTAGATCGGCATCGACGGAGGAATCATTCTGGCCTGGGAACCAGTCGAAGAACGAGGCGAAGTCGTTGGTTCGATTCCAGACTAACGGCTCGTAATGACCTTTGGTAGAATTTGACGGAGGGTGAGAATTACGAGAGGCGACGAAGGAGGCGGCAATGGTGGTTAAAAACGATGGTGGAGGTACCGTCGATGGTTTATTGTTGCCTAGTCTGGGAGGAGGTGGGGTTGATGAGACGGGTAATGAAATCGTCTGGCTGGTTTCCGGCGACAAAGGCGAAGACAACGAGGATGATGATGATGATGATTTAGCAAAGCTGTAATTTGGAACGATTGTAGGCAGCTTAGCCGATGTTGGCGAGAGTTGGGTGGTGGTGTTGGTATTTAAGAAGGTAACGTTCAACGTGGCTGGGTCGAATTGCGTGTTGGGCGTTAAAGATGCGGAGGTGACCGGCAGGCTCGTTGTTATTCCGGTAACGGAGACCGCACCAGCGCTGCCCGATGGTAACTTAATTTGTATTGTTGGGAAAAGGCTGGTGGCGGTGGTAGATAGCCTCGAGCCGTTGATTTGATTAGCACCACTATTTCGCTGGCTAAACTGAGCTATATGATGAAGCGATCTCGTGTTGAGTTTTTTACGCGTTGTCTGCTGCACGTGATAGCGAGTTGCCGGATACGTAGACGGGGTAGAAGGTGCGTTCTGCTGGACGGTGGACGGGTGCTGCGAACTTAACGAGCTATTATCTATGTAATTTGGAGGCGTCGTTAACGTATCGGACGGAAGGAAGCGAACCGCGGTCGCCGCCATGTTCCAGTGCGGTTTCCACGCCGCACTGGTTCGGTTCACGTTGCTCCAGAATTGCTGAGCGGACACGTTACGAAGGGCGAAATTCACGTAAGCACAGTCGCGACCAGAAGACGCAAAATCAACCACGTTCTCTCGGCTGAGACGAACTTTCAACCGATAATTCGTCCTGTCGACCGATAACTCGCGATAGACGTACTCTCGCGAACCGAACCAACTAGCCGAACAATTTACCTTATTACCCCGCATTCGAGCCACCTTCAAACGTGGCAAGTAGTTCGATATTCGATCCAGCGACGAGTTCAGATTCGTATAACTAAAGTCCAACGTCTCCAATTGCGTCACCGTCGCCAACAGAGGTAAATCCATCATGAACAAGTTCACCAGCGTTGGACTTGCAGTCAGATTCAGCACACGTAGATTTGGCAACTCCGATGCTGGAAAGGAACGAACACTGGAAGCATTTACGACGGCCACATTTGCCAAATTTGCAGCCACCAATGTCCTCAGATTGTACAAACCTTCCCAGGAATTTGTAGTCAAAGTCAGTATCGGATTATTCGATATATCCAATGTGACTAAGCTTCGTAAAGGCATCATCGACCACGAATCCACAACCTCGATCGAGTTCCAAGCCAGATTCAGCACTTGCAGATTCTGCAAAACGCCGAAACTCGTATTTTCCAGACGATGTATCTTGTTGTGATCGAGCCTCAGTTCGATCAAAGAAGACGGTAACGAAGGTGGAACTTTCTTCAAGCTATTGTAATCCAACTGCAGTACCTCCAAGTGCTCCATGCTGCAGAAAACCTGCGTCTCAACAGACTCGATCTCGTTCCTGGTCAAGATCAGGGTCCTAAGATGAGGGAAATTTTCCAGATTTCCCAACTGCACCGACGTCAATTTATTCTCTGAAAGGTCTAGATGCCTGATCGAGGTTGTCAATGTGATGGGGAATTTGCTCATGCGTAAATTATTCATCTTTAGCGTTCGTAACCTACCACCGAGGACGAGCAAGAACTCTAGATTACGTTTGCAAGCGTACTGGCATAGTTTGTGATTCTCGGACACCGAGAAATCCATCAAATTGTTGAGATTTTGAAGTATTTCAGGCGTCAATCGTAATAGATTGTTTTTCGAGATATCCAATGATTGCAGATTCTTGAGGTTTTCGAATACTCCTTTTTTAATTGTAGATAAATTATTGTCTCGTAGATTCAATTCGGTTAATTTGGGATTTTTGGAAAACGTCCCTGGCACCAGTTCCAGTATCTTATTGCACTCTAACACGAGCACCTCGAGTTTGGGCAGATGCTCGATTACAGAGTAGGTAAAAGCGTTGATAAGATTTATACTTAGATTGAGCACTCGCAGCGTTTCAGAACGCAATATCACATCGGTTACGTTTTCGATTTCGTTTCGAGTCAAATCGAGCACCTCGAGGGGTCCTGGTAAGGTTATGTTGGACGGTAATTCGAATACGTTATTCGACCGCAGATACAATCTACGTACCGAAGGCAACAGCAAATGCTCGAACTTCAATAACCTATTCCTCGACATGTCCAAACTATTCAATGTAACATTAGCTAATTTTATCGCCGCCAAAGATCGTATCCTATTCGATGTCAAATTCAACTCCTCTAACTGGCGATATTCTCGTAAATCTATCTCAGTCAGATTGTTATTACTCAAATCCAAATCTGTAGTGTTCCTCAGTTTGGAGATTTGATGTAGGATAGAGCTGTTAAAATGGATTGTTAGTGTGGTTCCTAAACGAGACTCGTACAGATGATCGATTATTTTGGCGATGGTGGTCACATCGGTGCAGTTCGCGATCACCATTTGATCGTTATGGTCGAGAATGATATCGTAACTCTCCATGTGATCGTCTCGACGTTGGCATATGAAAAATGGATTTTCGTTTTGACCGTTCGTTAGTACCGTGAACAGGATGATTTTCAGGATTATCAGATTTGCTGATACCATAATTCCAGAGACGTGTCAAAAGCACATATTTTTTTATGTGGTCGTTTGCAAGCACGAGTAGAGATCATTTTTCGAAGACGTTTCACATTCGTTGTAGTTGGCAAAGATGCCGATAGAGTGGCTCATTGCGGAAGATTCGAGAATCATCTGTAACAAAAGAATAAAAAAATCGTAGGTTAGAAGAAGAATGCTTGAGTTGGTTGAAATGTTAATGTTAGTTTTAAATTTAATCGAATTGAACGATTTTGAATTAGAAAATGGTTCGGGCGAGAACTCGATATTAACGAGTCGTCAAATAGATCTTTCAAAAATATGAAAGTTGTTCAGCAGCCACAAACTTCTCTTCAGGGATTTTTATAAAGAATTTAAAAAAAAAGAAAAAAAACAACAAGACGAAAAGAAGATGATTGAATTACTGGGAGTAAGGAGTCAATTTGACCATAGATATTGAACTCCATTCTTTCGCGAATGATTCAATTATCGAGTTTGTATGTGAACTCTATTCTATATATGAGTGATTCTCAAACGATTCAATTTCTGAACGATTTACTTGATAACTCAAGAACTATTTCCGATTTCGTTCGCGAACGATTCGATTTTTAAATGAATCATTTGATGATTTACGAACGATTTTTGGTTTATTTTACGTACAATTCAATTTTTGAATAAATTACTTCATGATTCAAGAACGATATTTGATTTCGTTCACGAACGATTTGTTTTTGAAATGAATCATTTGATGATTTGACAATGATTCTTTGGATTTGTTCGTGAATTACTTGATATTCGAGTTATTTTCGATTCAAACGAATCCTTGTTAATATTCGTTCGCGAACGATTTGATTTTTGAATGAACCAATGGATGAGTCAAAAACAATTTTTGATTTCGTTTGCGAACAATTTTTTTTTTTTTGAAATGATTCATTTGATGATTTGAGAATGATTCTTTGAATTTATGCATGAACCGCCTGATATTGAGTGATTTTCAAACAATTTAATTTTCAAATGAATCATTTCACGTTTCGTGAATCATGTTAATATTCGGTCGCGAACGATTCGATTTTTGAATGAATTAATTGATGAGTCAAAAACGATTTTTGATTTCGTTTGTGAACGATTTTTTTGAAATGATTCATTTGATGACTTGAGAATGATTTTTTGAATTTATGCATGAACCGCCTGATATTTAGTGATTTTCGAACAATTTGATTTTTCAACGAATCATTTCATGATCCGTGAATCGTGTTGATATTCGGTCACGAACGATTCGATTTTTGTATGAATCATTTGATTTATCAAGAATGACTTCTGATTTCGTTCGCGAACGATTTTTTTAATGATTTTATTTGATTATTTGATGATTTTGGAATGATTCCTTGAATTTATCCATGAACCACCTGATGTTCGAGTGATTTTCGAACAATAAGTATTTAATTTTTTATGAATCATTTCACGATTGGTGAATCATGTTAATATTTGTTCACGAATGGTTCGATTTTTGAATAAATAATTTGATGAGTCAAAACGATTTTTGATTTCGTTTGCGAATGATTTGGTTTTTAAATGAATCATTTGGTGATTCAAGAACATTTTCCCGAGTTCGTTCGCGAACGACTCGATATCTATATGATTCACGAACAATTTTCATACTTTTTAACGAAACAATATTATATCGTGGACGCAGAAAAAATTTACTGATCTAATTTACATTGAAATTAATTCTATTTAAAGTCGATTCAACGAAAGAAAAAACAAAAAACAAAAAAAAAACAAAGCATTATGTTGATGCAGGTATGTTTTACTTTTCTAATATGTGTTTTTTTTCCATCTCACATTCGACAAAATCGCACATTCCTCCGCTCTGCGAATACTCACGATGCCAGAAGTATATGTTAATGAAGAAATTGAACGTAAAAATATTTCGTACCGTAATGTAGAAACATTTTCTACTCGCAGAAACAGATTGAGCATAATTTGAAAAATTTATTCGTTTTCTGCTTCTTTTTTTTAGACTTCGCCGCAAAGTTTCTCATCTAAATTTATAACGTTATTTTTGTTAAAACGAGAGCCAGGTTTTTTTTTTCCTCATGCGTATATTTCCACAAAGAGGAAAACTAAGAGAGAAAGAGGGAGAAAGAAAGCCATTGCACGTTTGTGAAATATCACCGCTCTCGCGTCGTATTTACGGCAATACGACTCCAACGTCGACGAATAAAGAAAAAGGGATGATTTTTTTGCTTCCTAAAATATCGCGAAGATTACTTAACAAACGTAGAAAAGAAGTTCCATCAGAATTTTGACCTTTTTTATTGTAAAACGAGACGCTACGTTATATACATTTTAGTACACTACGACGCGACGACCTGCGTTGATGCGTAACCGTCAGCGTGAAGCATTTGAAAAATTATCGCCAGCCGAAGAGACATTTCCATCAACGAAGTTGTTTCAATTTCTTTTATCCGATTCTATGTATACGCATTTTTCATATTTTTATTTTTCTACTCCACCTAGAACTGCATTTATCCGTGTAAGCAGGCCCGGATTTAGGAGAAAAATACCCCGGGGCAAGTAATCGCCAAGGGTCTCCTGGCCTCCCTAATCCTCTCCCCCACCCCCTTAAATGAAGTAAATATTTTTCATTTAATTTAGTTAGTAAATCAATAAAAATTATAATTAATCTCCAATTCTAGACGAAATACACGCGTCAAACTCGGCAATTTTTATCAATTTTAAATACTTTTTCATAGATGATGATGATGATGATGATGATGATGATGATTTTCATATCCTCAGGAATTTAATGTGTTTTTTTTTCTACCTATAGGTACTTTTGAAAAATTATCAATTTATATTAAGTACTTT
>FIZV01036929.1:0-10871 GCA_900050545.1 Trionymus perrisii | reverse complement strand
TTTTTTTGGAAATTTTTTCAGAAAAAAAAGTAGTAAATTCCCCCCCTTTTTTTTTTTTTTTTTTTTTTTTTTTTTGATTTGCATCTAGGTATAAAACGTGTAGATCGGTTTCGTTCCTCATGCAAATATTCATTTCCAGGTTTACAAGGGGAGGAGTACTTATACAAGGATAACCTAATTCACCCATTGCTGATAAAAAGACGGCCATACCACGGAGCATCACTGGGTATAGAGATCAAATAAGAGTTTGAATTTTCATGTACTTATCGATATGTATTACGTACTCCTTTGGTACCTAACTACCTACGTGATTTTAGACTGAATTTTGTCCAAGTATTGTGATATTCTTATTTAAAAATTTGTTATTTATTCATTGAATCGAAATAAAAGCGATTAAATTTTTTTTTTTGATCACTTGAAGGAACGAAAAATGCATGAACTCGCATTTCTACATTAAAACCGATTTTTTTGCTATATACTCATTTTATTCGTTGGTTTCATAAAAATACAAGAATCATCACATTTAAAAAAAGTAACAAAGTATAAATTAAAGAAATTACATATGTACAGTATTGAAAGTAGAATTATCGACTACCGTCGCATCACCGTGGTAGTTGTTATCTCAACGATGTACATTTGCCTGACTATACATCACACGACCTGCTCCTTGAATTGCACTCATTTGATTGACGTACTAAATAAAACAACAAAACATGATTGAGTATACAGAAATTTTCACCTGCGCATACAATTACTTTCTTTAAACATAACATATTATACGTACAGCTTGCGAAGTAACAACAGAAGTTGGCTGCGATTGTTGCGACTGTTGCGAAATATGCTGTTGAATATGGGGTTGCTGTATTTGGGAATGATGCATGGCTTGCGAATGCGGCGGATGATGCTGTTGATGAATCTGTTGCATATGCTGTTGGCTGGATGTGTGATGAATAGAAGGCGAACCATGATGTTGAATTAATTGATGATGCGAAGACGACGACTGAGATGATGGATGATGGGCCTGCAAATGCAATTGTTGAATGTGCTGTTGATGATGAGGATTATGATGATGGTTTTGTTGAGAAATCGACACGGAAACTGTCGACTGTTGAGAAGGTTGCGTTACTTGGTGACTTTGAGGATGATGAGGCGGCTGATAGTGGACGGATTGAGACTGGTGGTGAGGTTGATGGCCGATATTTTGCGACTGCTGAGAAGAAACATGATGCGATTGAGACGAGTGATGAGATGATACCGAAGATGAGTGCACAGGCTGTTGAGACGAATGGTGTGACGATTGAGAACCATGATGCGCGCTACCATGTTGCGGCATATGAAGTTGCGATTGTGAAATCTGTGTGGCTACGGGTCTTACTGGATAACCTGAAGTAATACTTCCGTGTTTGCTGCTCTGAAATGATAAACAACGAATAGTGAATTTACACGTTGAACTATAATTACTTTTTAAAAGACGTACGATCATTGTAATTTAAAATCTTACTTGGGGAGCTTGGTGAATTGGAATTACACCGTGAACTGGGACGTGCGTTGGTGGTCTTACCATATAATATTTATCGTCCGAATAACCTTGACTGGTTTTTGAATGGTCTACCAAATAAGCTAACAAATTAAAATTTCAAATTGAAAGACTTACAGATAATATTTATCATGAAAATTTGAGAAATATTACTTACAAACGTGATTCGATTGCACAGATGAAGGAGTATTATTTTGAATTGACGTTCTATGAGATGGATACAAAGAGGCCGAGGGAGGTGGCGGTATTGAAGAGATGTTCTGTTGTTGCGATTTATGCAAGGCTTCCACATTCTCCCGATTTCCTCCATAAGTACTATACGTTGGAGTATTACTATGCACAGATGGCGAAGACATGGTGTAAACCGCGTTTTGGGCCGCTGGAGGATAAAATGCGCTGTAAGTTCCTGGCTGAGGATTATTATTAGGTTCTGCAAAAAATACTTCGTAAAATAAAGGCCAAAAGAAAAAAAACGAAAAAATTGAATGAATCATTTTACTTACTGAATAAGTAACTTTTATATTCTCGATTTCGGTGCGGATCTTCCAATTCTACAAACAGAATCACCAATTAGGAAAATTACAATATTCAAAATTTGAAAATACATATGAAAATTATACTTTGAAAGGCATGAGGACCGGCGGCTTGTTTGTAGTAGGATGAACGATAAATTGTTGGGGAAGGACTTCTATTTCTTTTTTGATGAGGAATCGTCTAGAAATATAATCGCATAAAATGATTTAGCAATTGAACATGAAAAAATCTAAAATATAGACTGATATTTACTTGAACAGGAATCGAAGAAGTAACAGACGTTTTAAAGTTATTAGTAGAAGATACAGTGGAATGACGAGGAAGTACCGTGATTGAAGGTGAGCCGGTAGGGTGAATTGTTGTATGACTTGGTACACTAGGACTAGTTACAACTAATCCTATTTCATAAAGTCTGCTTAAATCTCTGAAAACAACTCAAAAATATCAAAAAGAAAATAGAAAAAAGATGATTACGTCATAAAAAATAAAACGGACTCGAGTGCCAAAGAATGTTTATTCGATTCACCGATAACTTTTTTTAAATGCTCGAAAACTTTAACTTTATCTTGCTGTAACTGTTCATGTTTTTTCGTCACTTCTACTAATTTATCTTTTGTCACTTTAAATTCCGATTCTTTCTTTAATTTTTTTTCATCTAGTTCTTTTTTCTTTCTGGTTTTTTCAGCTTCAGCTTCGTCTTCTGAAATTGTTAAAATTCGAAAGTGAATTTTATTCCACTATCGCTGCACCACATTAGTCCGTTAGGTATTAATATAACTTACCTAATCGCTGTTTCTCGCGATCCCTCATAATGTAGGCTTTTATGGCTCGTTGTATCTCTTCTTTTTTATCAATCTGTCCCACCATTTTATAAAAATTATAAGGTTACTGAAATCCGATGATTTTTCAACTGTAACATGAGGATTTTGAGAGGTAGAGTAATGCAAACAACAAAAAAACAGTAAGTTGAACTTAAAACGTATGAATCACGTAAAAATCGCAGTAGAATCACATCTACTCAAATTAAGAGCATTATAGCAAAGGAAGTATAGTAGTATACCTACATTATTAATCAGTACTGGTTTCTAGCAACAGCTCACAGGAATCTGTGCAATTATAATTGTTTACCAATCAAGCTTCCTGTTACAAAGATTCACTATTTCATGTATAGCAGATATTCTGAAAATAAATAAAACACTAATATCTACACAAGTTTCCTTGGAATTTTTCAAAAGTTCAAACTCGTAATTTCCAAAAAATATTGAATGTTACAAACACTTAATAAACTGAAATTTTTACCGTGCCACGATGTTTAAGGGACGATCAGATTTCTTCAACACTGAACCTCTTTTTTAACCGATTAATTAATTAATTTATTAATTAATAATCTTATAAAAACTTGGACATAAAATTCCCCAATCGCCAAATTCGGAAAATCCAAAAATTTCCAAAATTGCCAAAAAACTAAAAAGTTTTTTATTTTCACAGTTTACTGGGATTATTTTTTGACAGCATTATTTTGTACACAGAAATACAACGGTTGGAACAGTCCGAACAGTCGGTTCACGGTTGTCAAATCGATTGTAGCGCGGTTATGTGGTTGCTGGATCAAACAATACACCACAACACGCTTATCAGATCTGTGACTGATAACAAAACATTTTTTGATACAAAAATGTCTATACCTAGATAAAATTATAGATAAAATATTAAATATAGATTATTGAAGTTTTGGAGTTTGAGTTCAATGGAGTTCAATTAATTCATTTTTCATTTTTGAAAGAAAAAATTCGGAAAAGTTGAAACGTTGAAAGTTAGATTGATATGCGCATCGAAAAATTGATTAAGATTTCATAAATTTTACAATAATGGCCCATAAATTTCTAATATTCAATATTCATATAATTCTAGTTGCTAGCGAATAATGAATCCAGACAACTGAACTGATTCAACCCAATTAATTGTCATTTTAATCTTCGCAAAATGAAGTGTTTATTAATTTTTGACAGTTTGAACGATATCATCTTTATTAAATACAATGATACATTTTGTAAATTCATTCAGAAACTGGCTGTGCTTCAAGGTTTAATTCCTGAAGAGGTAACCTAATGTATTTTATATATTATTTTGTTTATCCTATTCTTCAGTTCAAACTAATATGCCAATTTCTCATTTTCAGAGTGAAGATGCTCACCGAAATGATTACAAAATTGGAACAGATGTTGTTATGCAGTTATTTTCTCCATTAATTACATCTCAACGCGTTATGCTGAATCATTTTTCAAACCCTTACTCAAGTATTACGTGTTATGATGGTCTCAACGTCATATTCGATGAAGTAAGTGTTTTCAAAATAGCAATACAATATGCATCTTATTAAGTTACCGTGAGGAGAGCATTTGTTTTATTTGTATTTGGTTTGCTTCTTTTAGTACGTTGGTTATTTATTTGTTGCTATTGGACATGACACTGTATATTGGTTGAAAAGATACTTGGGTGTTTTTCTGTCGATCGTAAAACATGTTTGTGGCTTGGATTTATCAACGTAAGTCTCTACTAACGAAAAATTATTTCAAGATTTATGTCCTAATTTTGTTTTTTTTTTTCTTGAAGATTGAAAGCAAACAGGAGTATTACCAATTTAATTAGCAGATTGTTAGATATATGGTATCGTCGTACAAGCACAGAACAGTCTTTTTTGGTAGAAGCCATTGAGCAGTTACGTGTTCCTTCTAAGGTCTCATCCATTTGTTTGAAAACATTGACCGAATGTACTGAGAAAATCAAGTCCTCGTTCGCTATTTCTCAAGCTCATGCATTTATAATGGTTGATCACCGTTTTCTGTGTTTATATTCTACGTAAATATTGTCTCATTTCTATCCTAATTGTTGTTCAAAACAATTACTGATAGTTTCCTTTTTACTCCGATTAGTCGAAACGCAGCAGAATTATTACTTAGCGACGTCACGTTATTATCATTGGTTGGTGAATTTGTTGAACAAAATTCTAATCTAGGGGATTCTCGTAAAGAGGGAAATGGAGATCAGAATCTTAATAAAATCGATAAATCAAGTGAGTTGGGCAAATAATTTTCTAAAAATTGACTTAATATAATCTCGTCGTTGTGGTTATGATTTTGTTTTTGTATGTTTGTTTTTAGAAACTCAGCCTAATAATGAAATCAAAGATTCGATAGAAGATTTTGTATTTTTATTAGGAAAACAAAAACCGTATGCAGTTCACGTTTCCCATATTACTCAAAAAATTCCGATTTTTCTAATGTACGAGGTAAATAAGGAAATTTGTATAAAAAGTTTATCATTCATTTCTACTATTAAAAAAAAAAAAATTCCTTAGATTTGTAATGACCACGTCAATAGTGCTCTCTTTGAAACATTACAATCATTATGTTCATTGCACGATTTACATGCTCGGGGCACTACGGATAGAGAAGTAATTCATTCTTGTGTTGAAGTAATTGATAATTCATTCAAAAAGCTTACAGAACTTTTAAAAAAAAAGTCATTTTCATCAATGATCGAGAAGTCGTGTTTAAATAATTTTAAAGCTATCAACAAGAAATGGGATGTCCTTAGAAAGTCAGTTTATTCTTCAAATTCTATTTTAAAGTGCCAGTATCGTAATGCCAACAATATAACAAATATCATTCTCATTTTGTTTAGACAATATCAAGAATATTTGAAGACTCATAACATCGAATCGTTGCAAAAAATTGATTCAACCGTCGATGGCATTATTTCATTATTCAGAAGTATTTATTCAAGTTGTGTTTTCAACATATCCGTAGCTCATTCTAACCGTAAAAGTATTTTACCCATTATTCAAAATGTTCAAAAAACTTTACGAAATGTCGAAGAAATTTTGAACGAATCAGAATGCAGTTCTCTAGGAATTGGAATATATCCTTTTATTCGATGTGTACAATTAGCTATGTACCTACAAACATTTTAATGCATTGTTTTTTACAACTGCTTAAATTTCTATAAAAAAATAACATGATTATTTATCCTTATTAAATGGTATTTTTCTTAACGTTGTATATACGAAATCGACGTTAAACATTAATAAGTATTTAGAAGAATTCCCTGGTTTAGTTCATTTCATCTACATTGATCGCAACTCTCATCGTTTTGTGGCACCAAGTTTGGATTTCTCTTCTAAAGAGACAACCAATATGACACGAAAAAAAGTAAGTATGTAGTATGCGTATTGTTTCAAATAATACAAATTATGTATTGTTAACGATATGGTGGGCTTTTTATTCACTATCGCCACCTCTTTTATTTATTCTTGAATAAACTTTTTGAATTAATCTCTAAAACAAGTAAAATTTTTCTACTCAGGTTTGGAGCATGGTCAAATTTGCTTGGTCACATTTACAAGAAGGTCGAACGGCAATAATGTGGAAGGATTCAATTTTCAACTATTCTCATTTTCTTTGGTTTGAAGATTTCTCGGTAATACTATTGGCACGTTCCTTGAAAATGAAAAAAAAAAAAAAAAATCGTAAATTGTATTTCAATTTATTTCAGGGTACACCTTTGAAACCCAAAATATGCCCTACGGTGGTAGTGAAAACTTTACCTCAACTTGGTTCTCTAAATGGAGATTTTTATCAGTTAGTATTGATGATACGCACGATCATGCTCAAATCAAGTGAGATTATCTATGGTACTCATTATCTCATCTGGTATTGTTTCAGTCAATTGGTTAAAAAATGTTTTCCATCTGGATCGACTCAGAGAATTCGTTGTTACGAATTATTCTCAGTTCATTTGGGCTTAGTGACGTCGTCTTGTGTTTTGGAGCAATCCAGAAGATTAACAGCTACGATTTGGGAAGTTACCGGAGTTCCTACTAATCCACTGGAGTTACTCTAAACCTCTGTGCGAGTAATGTACGTAGAATACATTGCATATTTATTTTTAAAGTATTTCAAATTTTTTATTTTCGTATGGTTTCATCCTGCATTTTTTTTTCTGTATTAATAAATCCTGTTTTCCCTTTCTTTTGGTTTGAAATTTCTTATATATTTTGTAAAGTGAAGGCACAGTCCAATAATTTATAAAAACATTATTTTTATATTTACAACATCGTATCAAAAGAAAAATCAAGTGACTTACTCATATAATTATACAAAAATTGACTTGTTCTCTTTTTTTTTTTCTAAAGATTTACATTCATTTAAAGCAATTATTATTTACACAAATAATTTTTTAAAAAAGAAAAAAAAAACAGAAAAAAATACACGAAAAAAAATAAAAATATAAATTAAATAATGGCTCCCAAAATTATGCACTTGAACATAATTCTTTGAGGACATATTTTACAAAATAAGTATAGTAATTGGTTGCAGTCATACATAAATAATCATAAAAATAAATAATTTATAAAACAATCAACTTACAATTTTAAAAAGTCATTATTTTCACCACATGCTACTACGTTTTTTTCCTCAAAATCATTAATTTTATGAAATGAGAGGAATTATTTATGTCGTTTAGAGCGTTTTTTTTCTCTCTTATGTTGTATAAAACATGAGAAAAAATTATAAAGTTCAGTTGCATGTTTTAAAAAATGCCTATGTTCCTACAAGTAGGTATATCAGTAAAAATGATGTAACAATTACAAAATAAACGAGGAAAGTTGTTTTAAGAAAATTGAAATAATAAATAAATAAATAATCAATTAAATAAATGAGAATGAATAGAATCAAACAATAATGAAAGTTTAAATTACCTATATTATGGTTACAAGTTATTTACGCTAATTATTTGGTTAATCCATCCTATAAATGACGATACTTTCACGTAGACCCCGGGCACATCCGCTCTACCACAGCCAAAGCCCCAGGAAACCAGTCCAGCTAATTCGTAGAATCCATCATCTTCACATACTAATGGTCCACCTCCATCACCCTACAAGGAATACAATAGTATTGCCTAATTTTCGCAATATTTTATAAAAACTTATTTAATATTTATGAAATTCATACCTGACAGGCGTCATTTCCTTCTTCTCCGCCTGCACAAAAACTACTAGCGGGTAAAATGAATATTTTTTCAGTTACAGCGTTAATTTTTCTTACACATTCAGAATCACTGACGATCGGTATTTCAGCTTCTCGAACTCTTAATGGTATAGGGCCAGCTGGAAAAATGCGTACATTTTTGAATAAGTATGAAAACTCGGATCAATGAGTGTATAGTGTTCCGGTGCACCCGAAATTAGGTATTCACTCACTTTCGCCCATATAACCGTAACCAGTCACCGTGCATCTTTTTCCTGCTGCATGATTCACGCCTCTAGCAGGTAAACATACCAAACAAACTCCATCTTTGAGGTCAACTTGGCCATGTAGTTTCAATAAGGCTATATCATTATCTAGAGTTTGAGAGTTGTGGTTGTGATGGATGTAAGTAGTGGCTACTCTTAGAGTTTGAGCTCCTGGACTGCCGTATTTTCTGGTAAGGTCGTGATCTCCTACTCGAACGTATATCGCATCTCCAGATCGTACAATGCTACGAATTGTAGAACAGAGAATATTATAGAAGTAGTTTCGAAGTTGACTGAGATTAAAATTGCATTTACTTGGTGACGCAGTGAGCCGCAGTCAACACCCATTGAGTTCCAATCAATGCTCCGCCGCATAAATATTGGTTCAAAGAATTTATCAGTGCTACTTGCCAACACCATTCCGCTGGTTCGGCGTCTTCTCCTCCAACTACACGACCACCTCTCTCTCTTGCCGTACCTTTTACACCGCAGACGTATTTATTATACACTGGAGCACGTGTGGTTGTACTACTGAAATACGGTGGCACTGATGTCATCACTGGAAATTGAATGAAAAAGATGAAACAGAGATACCAATTGGTTAACATAAATGTACCTGTAGTTACCCGGCTGATGATGGAATTGTTGTGGCGGTGGTAATTGAGGTCTGAAAGGTTGTATGGTGTCGTTTCTTTGTATCGATGGGAAATTATGCGTTTTTTGTTCGACGATTTCCCTAATCAATGATTTTGGCGCGCAACACTGCGTACCCGCTTTGCGACATTTGAACACATCGGTCATCTCGGCGTTTCCTAATTTGAAGGAATTTTCAAGTTAGCACATGGTCGATTTGCTTGAATTTTCATTACTGATTTCAAAACTTACGGAAGCAGGTGAAAGACAAGAGAGGAGCAATACAAGACCCTGTACATTCTGGTCTCGGATCAGGAGGAGCTGGTGTGGTTGATACAGTCGTCGTTGTTGGAACGGTGGTTTGTGGTCTGCGTTTCTGACTATTGGTCGACTTTGAGGTGCCACAACAAACATAATTTCTTTCACAAGATGTATTCGGTATTATGTTAGGCCCATGGCAAAACGCTATCATCAGAGTCAACATACACTGTCCCGGACATTTGGGTAAACTAGATGTCGAATGTTGCTGTGTAGTGGCTGGTGCATTGGTAGTGGTATACATTGATGAATGATGTGTCGGCGGAGTTCTCGGTGAGGTATTTGTATTGTAATAAGATGAAGTGGTGTGTGTGACCGAATTTGTGGGCGAATTTGAATTTATGCAGCAGCTATCATCGCCGGGACAAGTAGCCGTTGCGTCGACGTCGTCGCAAAACAGAGCTAACAATCCGTTCACACATTCGCCTTGGCAGGCTTTCGTATTCGGCGTTGTTCTGGTCGGCGTTGTTGCGGTTGTTGGTGACGTAGTGTAATGATTATAACCATTTGTATGAGATTGGTCGTGTATTGGAGACGCTGTTGTGGTAGTTTTCGTCGTATTTCTCTCACGTGTAATGAAATTGGGCGGCTTTGCGTCTACATTTCCGTACGCATCTCTAGAAACGCAACATTTTAATCCGGTTTTACACAATTCCGCCGTATTTATCACCGCTTCGCAGTAGTCAGCGATTTTATCAGCAACGCATACACCAGGACAAGCTTTTACTGACCCTGTTCTCAACATAATCAATAAAAGTCGCTAATTTTTTTCTGTTTCATATGGAAATCATACTTTACATTGGTAGATGTAGTTGCATAGGTATGTCTATGTATGTAGGTAGGTTTGGTAGGTACAACGAACATTCAGAATTTTGTATTCGACGAGATGCTTCGAAAAAAATATAGCAGGATAAGAATAGTGTAAATAGGTCCTTGGTGTCTAAAAAGTTGATGAAGAAATTTTTAGCTCCCTAGTACCTTACCTACTTCCACAACCTAAAACGAGGTCGAATGAGAAGTTTTGTATAAATTTTCATTTTCTACCACTCTCAATCGAATTTTTCCAAACTTGCCGAGATGTTGAACCCCACCAAGGGTTATTCCTGGAAATGTTTCTGTTTTTTAGAACACTTCTTAGTATACGGAGCCTTGATAACTGATGAGCCATTCTTTTCAAAGTTTAGAGCTCTGTAGACCCTTCATTTTCAAAGGTAGGCAATAATGTCCGGAATTAAAAATGTCAATTTTTTGTTACTACCCATATGCCCAATCAATTTTTTTTTCTTATTTTATTTGCCATTGTCCCTTTAATCTTTAAGGTGATCATCATATTATGTATGTAACATTTTTTTGTTTTTTATGAGTTACCTGTCCACACTGTGGGTTTTTCTACATCACTGTGGAAACACCAGCTGTATGTGATACACGGGTGTAATTTTTTTTTTAAACTAAAATTTTCTTAATTTTTCGAAATAATTTTCTTTTCTTTTTTACTTTTTTTGTTTTTTTGAAAATGAAATAGATGGAATTTTTTGATTTTTTTCAACAAAA
>FIZV01036922.1:0-10563 GCA_900050545.1 Trionymus perrisii | reverse complement strand
AGTTCAAATTTTAAAAATTTTTCTAAAAATTTCTGTTCATAAATTATAATTAATTAAAATCAATCACAAGCAAAAATTAAAAATTTAACCCATGGTACATGAAATTCTGAATTGATGCGGAAAATATTTTTAAGACCTTCTAGAATACCCTATTATTTTGAACAGCACCTTCACAATATTTTTATTTTTTTATTTTTTGTAATTTCGGACTGAAGTTGGACTTCCATAACTTCCCTATCAAACACGCCATTAAATTGCATACCTGCTTATGTACTTCTCATGAAAAGGAACGAATTTTGTGGATTAGAAGTGAAAACAGAAAACGTTTGGAAACTTGTGAACTAAACTCTATGGGCAAATTGCTGAGTAAAATATCACGTATTATTCCAGATCTATCGAAAAGAAATGCATATGACAATCTGGTGAACTCGAATCAGTTCGATTGCGACAGAAAAGCTCTCAACAAACTGAAGAAACCGTTCTTACCCAGTAATGTTGGATTACTAGAAATTAGTACTGTTAGACCACTTCCAAAGTTGAAAATTGGCAGCGAATCCGGGGGTGTACAAATTATGCCTTCAATCAGTTGCGTTGCATTAATAGCTGTCATTGTAGTGCTAAAAACTTTAATATAAAATTGAAACCATTTGTAGTAATCATCATGTAAGTTGAAATAGATATTTATTGTACTATCAACATTTTATAGAAAAATCGAAACCTTATCATGTACTTAATTATATTTTTATATTTACCTTCTTCCTAATATTAATTTGATATGTCTATTAAAATCACTGAAATAAATATTACCGAATTTTTGTTGTTAAAAAAAAAAAAAAAAATTAAGTGAAAGAAGAGTTTATTTATTTATTTATTTATTTTCAAAAAGGACTTTTTCTCATTGGTCACATAAATTTTAGTGATGCTAGTGTAGAAATATACGGTTGGTATTGATAATTCGATCGTTTCAGTTGATGTGGTTCAATTTTAGATACAAAATTTTTTATGTGTGTGGTCTGTTGATAACATGAAGAAAATATCTCTATACGTTTTATTAAATGGTAAGAACCATTTTTTTTTTTTTTTTTGGAAAATGAAAAGAACAGATTTTCAAAAAAAATTTAGTTTTGGTACCTACCTAAAGTTTTTAAACCATTGTTTCTTCGTGAGTGAGTCGAAGTTAACTGTTCTCAAGAAGAAGTACTGAGTTAGTTGATTGTTGCTTGTTTCGATTTGGCTCAGATCTTTGCTATTTTGAAACCGGAAGTAATGAAGTACCGAACATTTATATTGTTTCCTTTTTTTTTTGACGGGTTAGGTAATTAATTTTGGACAAGGTGAGAAAAAATTTATCAGGTGTGTTTAATTTTTTTTGTGTTGGTCATTCAACAATTCATTTCATATTAGATAAGAACAGTACTATCTATCTAAGGTATTTTATGGTAGGTACCTCCTACGTAGAATATTGAATGATTTTCAATATTCTTCTTCTTCTCTTTCTTTTAAATTTCAAAGTTTACAATAAGTTGATGATCAAAACAATGTTTCATTTTGTTTCAATAGTTTTTATTTACAATGAAATATCATCGAGGTATTCTGTTGCCCAAGATTATCCTTTTATGGAACAATATTACTCGGATGATGTGAGTATGGATCAATAGGTACCTCTGTAATTAGATGCGTACATTAGTTACCTACTGAATATATAGTATGTACTTGGCTATTTTTCAAAATTATAAATTTCAATGATTCGCAGGGAGTAGAGAAGTCTTCTTGCAAAGATTTGATATGTTCCGAATCGAAATTAACGATAGTTCAAATAGAATTATTGATTAGAAGTTTTAATGAAGAGTTGAATACTTTCGCTGAACGCAAAAATCTTTCAAATGCGTTTAAACTGGTAGGTCTAGGTATACAATACCGTATGCCCGTTCGATTTAATCCCCCCCCCACGGAGATAAAAATTACTGCAAAACGACTAATGTAAATAAATCGGTAAACCTTCACCAACATATTCTGGATATGTAGAATAGTGCTTAAAAATATTAACTACCCTAAGATTTCATTACAATCAAGAGAGTAGTTGCTTTTTTTAATGAGAGAATTTTTTCCATCAGGGGGTGTAAATCAATCGGACGAACGGTATGTTGTCTCTTCAAGTGCTTCAAGTAAACCATTAAGACATAGGTACTAAATCAAAAATTTTTTAATTTTAAATTTCAGCATTGGAACAAGGTGTTAGCTCAGGTGGCCCAAAATAAATCTGGGAAGTGTTTACCTCCTACGTATGAAAATGGCTCTAAAAAATTTAACCTTTATGACTATCAATGTAAGTTTCTAATGTTTATTTTAAATTTCGAACTTCTGAAAAGCGAAAACTGGCATCTTTTTTGAACATTCGCAGTTCGCACATCTGTAAATTACCGTGTTATTTGTAGCTCAGAGCTTACTTGATGTCCCACCTAATTCTAATGTCACATTGGAAGTAGTGATAGGTGAGAGAAATACTTCACACCCGGTAGCTGAAGAAATCGATAAATCACAATTTACTTCAAACATGGTCAGAGACTTCACCGCGTTATTTTTGTAAGTACTTCTCAAAGTAGGTACCTATTACCTATCTGCTTAATTAGTTGCGATTGCGACGTGCATCTATCTATGTACTTAATTATAGGTACCTAATTTTGATTTTTTTTTTTACAGAAGTGAGAAATAAAGTAGACTAGGATGTTCGTTGTTTTGAAAATTTTCGAAAATGGGAGAGTGCACGAGACTGCCCCTCCTAATGTTTTCCTTCGTATTCTGAAACACTATGCTCAGGATTTTTTAGATTTTTAAAATAAAATAAATTCTTACTCCAAACGCCTCAAAGCATAATAATTGGATTTGGCTGCATAAGGATTTCATGCTAAACTATTTTCTTTTTCTTTCTTTCTTTCTTTTCTTTTCTTTTCATTTCTTTTTTTTTAATAGAATTTCAAACATTGTGACACATAAAACAAATTTTTAAATTGGAAATTAAGTTTTTGGCAAGGGCTTGAAAAATATGAAATTTTATAAAATAGGTACCTAGACCTACGAATACATGCATTTCTCTAAAATTTGTCAACTTCAATTTTAAAGTTTTTTTTTACAATCTTTGTCGCCCATAAAAATTTTTTAAGTTGAACATTGAATTTTTAACCGGGGTTTAGAAAATCCAGAATATTAAAAATTATATCTAATGCGTCTTGAATGTAAACAATTCTACAAGTGGCTTATCTTTCTTACAAAATTTACCTGTTTCAATTTTTTTTCACTTTTTTCCCGATACAAATGATCACAAAAATTTTTAGTTGAAAATTAATTTTTTGGTAGGGGTTCTAAAAAAAAATGAATCTTCAAAAGTAACATATTTTTTTACAAAATTTGTTGACTTGAACTTGAATTTTATTTTCCTATCTTTGTCACCCCAAAAATTTTTTTTGGTAAAGCGTACTCTATCGGCAACCCCAGCCAAATATGAAGTCAGATTCTCAACTCCGTTTTCATTGTCATTTGCTCAGTCCCGGTTTTAGTTGATAAAGAGAAAATCAAAACTTTTCAAAATAGTAGTACCTAACCCCATAGTAAACCTAATGAGAGTATGTGTTTCATTTTGTAAACTAGTCAAATAAATGTTTTAACTCTTCTTCGGATTTTTTCAGCTCTTCCTCGATCGATTTAGCATCAAGAGCATTAAACAATACCTTCGGCTGTGGTTATGTTTATATGGGAAATAGCAATAAAACAGTTAAAGATCGTCTAATTTGCATATTTGGTTTTACACACACTGGACAACATACCCTCATCACTCGGTATGGTATTCCGTGTTCAGAATGCGCTGGTTTTCATCAAAACGATTCAAAATCTACAAATGAAACGACGACTTCAAAAAAATCTGGTTGGGGTTGTGATCAATCATTTTCTTATTTATGCAGTGGTACGGAAATCTAATTGTTTAATAACGCGCCTTTATAGCACTTAGTTTTTAATTAAAATCAACCCGCCAGTGTGCTTTCCTTTTTGGCAATTGGATTACAGCCAAGTTACCAAAAAAAAAAAAAAAAATTGGACAAATATAACATCGACGTAAATAAGTTTTCTACTATTACGAGACATCCAATTTCCCGTTTGATCGACTCCAGTATTTATCGACGTTGTAGATTAATCAAATTCTCAAATAAATCGATGATAATATTATTGATTATTCATTTATATGCATATTGCATAATTTAATTTTATTCCGAGTAATAATGATTTTACATACATCATTTTTCTTTCTTTTCAGATCTAAATTTGACTCCTGATTTAATAGAAGCAAGTCCAGATGTACCCTACTGCAATACTTCATTTATTGGAGCACCATTTGGACCTATCGGTGGCACTGAAAGCGGTCAAGGACTATCAGAAGTTGAAGTGAGCGAATGGCCATGTTTACCAATATTAATTCCATTGGCGCTTCTTATAATTATATTTCTTGCTATAGCTATTTACCATTTTGTCACAGCTTTACAATTTCGTTATAATACTAAATAATTTTATTTTACTTGACTGATTTGCGGACCTACACCTTGATAAAAAAATTTCACATAAATAAATCGGAAGAAGTTTGTTTGATGTTCCTTTATGATATGAAATGAATACTAGGTACGCGATGCTCGATTTTCAAATCGTATTTCTTTCATTTGCGACTGCTTGGTGCTTATCATTAAAAAAATGTATCTTTTAGTGTTTTTACTTTAAAAAAATTCAATTGAATTCTTGTAGGTGCTTATGACTTCATTATACTGATTACCTGAAAAGGCTTTCAATTCGGATCAAAAGCCTTTTGTTGCTCTTAATTTACAAGGCTGAAAATTTTCAAAAGCTGTCTAGAAAGATAATTACAGCTCTCTATATTAAACGCTTATATTAAGAGTAAAACTTCCTAATGTTTGAACCAACTTAATAACATGTTGCGTCATTAAATGAAGTTCTACTCTCAAAGGCTGTTCATTAAAGACTAAAACTATTTTAACGCTATTTTTCATTCATTTTTTCCTAGCGTGTAAGTCCATGAAGTAGTATACTGGTGTGCATACGTCTACGTATCTCGTAGTTTCCTAACTTATACCTACACTCTTACGGATATACCTAAACATGAAGTATGATTTTGAAAGTATCTTTTTCGTACGAGCAGGACCGAGCAGGTAGATAAAGAAACTTACCTATTACTTTTTACAATTATTTTCGCTCGTTAGGTTTTTTTTTTCGTTTTTTTCGCAAGATAAATTTTCAGAAGCGAAAGGAGATGAATTTAGGTAATCTTCAAATAGATTAACTCACTATAGATAGCTACCATATTTATTTTGTAGTGACCTGCCCGCCCTGAGGAAACCTTCCAATCGGGGAAAAAAATTTGCCAGCAGAGACAAAATACAGAATGATGTTGTTTTGTGAAAATAGGGGGGAGGATTCTTTCATGGTGAAAAGTGTAGATTCAGGTTCTTCATGAAAGAATCCTCCCCTCCTTTTTATATAAAAAAACCCTCGTGACCGGTCACAATTTTTCCTCAATATACCTGTCCGCAAGGTCCGACAAATAATCGGCCATTTTAAACGAGTCTTTATTAATAAAATTAAACTCTAAAGTAACACTTTTGTTCGTTTTGTAATTTTCAAGTTTTAAAAATCGATTTGTGGTTTGAAGTAATAATAATGTTCCGTTTCATAGGTCAGTTTTTTTTTTCTAATTCCGTCTGGAGCTTCTGTGCCGCCGCATAGATTTTTAGGCAAAAATTCTCAAATCCAAAAATGAGTACCTACCTCTGCTTTTATCCATAATCAAAAAATAAATTAGGTAACTATTAGTTAGTTTTTGAGAATAGTTAATTTTTGAATCAATTTTATATAAAGGTATCAATTATTGAAAGTAAATATTATTTTTTAACAAAAAATAGGTATTTTTTAAAAAAGATTTTTCAGTTTTTGAATAATCATCTCTTGATTGAAAATTAATTTTTTGAAAACCATCCTGAGAATATCCAGTTTTTGAGAACTGTCAATTTTTGAAAATAATAAATCATCATGAATCATTGAGAAGTGATCAGTGTTAAAAAAGACTTTAAGTATTTCTTGGCAGAAAATTGTATGTTTGTTTGTTTTTTTGAATATTTAATAATTTTTGAAAAATTTTTAATTTTGCAGAAGTTTACAATTTAAAAAAAAATTTAAATTTTAGAAAATTTTTCAATGACAAATTTTTAATTTTTGGGGAAATTTTTCATTATTAGAAAACTACATTTTTGGAAAATTATCGATCGCTAAAAATGCTGATAGGACTAAAATTCATTTCTGAACCTGTTTCAACCCAATTTTTGTCATATAAGAGTATTGGTATTTAAACAAAATTTAGTGATTTTTTTCCCACTTTTATAAAACAACATATTTTTGTTTTTAAAAAATTGTATTTGCATACTTACTGAGTTGAAAAAATCAAAGTTTCTCAATTTCGCTAAAATTTCAATACTGTGACAAATATCAAGTTGAAACATGCAGGGTGCTGTGATCCCCCTAAGCATTTGATGAGTTCTCCCTATTTTCAATCAAATCCCCCAAAATCAACCTTCCCAACAGAGGTATACGAAGCCAGTTTTCGAGGGGGTGGAGGTTTTCGTAAAAAAAAAATTCATAAAAAGTCGAAAAATAATTTATTATTTTGTCAAAATAAGCAAAATTATTGTGCTCGAGCGAAGCGAGGGTGGAAATTTTTCCAAGAAAAATGCATCTAAAAGCTGAAATTTCATAATTTTTTCAAGGGGGTGTGAGACCCTCTGGATGCCCTTAAAAAATACGCTACTGCCCCCAAAATAATGAAATTTTCTTAACAAGTCAAAATAACTTTATTTGTACAATTTCGTTCATGAAGAGACAATGTCAGCCTATACGAAGCAAGGTCGATTTTTTAAAATAAAAACTACATCCATAGAATTACCAATTTTTGCACTGTAATTTATCCTCATTGAGGGGGGGGGGGATGATTTTTTTTTGAAAGAGGAGGCAAAAATTTTTTACTTTCCTCAAAAATCAATTTGTTGAGTTACTCGTCAAAAAATTAGCATCACAGAACCCCTGGAAACATGTCCATAGTAGAATTTTAGCCCCTCCAGATTTTTTTTGAAAAACTCATAATTTTTTCACAAACTATTTCTTTTTAACTTTACAACTTTTGAATCGTTTGATTATTAAAAATTTTTTATTTTCGAAAAATTAATTTTCTTAGAAAATTTACCATTTTTTCGAGAAGTATCAATATTTAAAAATTTAAAAATTTTTGTAAAATTAACCAATTTTTTAAAAATTATCAATTTTTAAAACAAAATAGTTGTTGATTTTTGAAAAATTTGCAATTTTTGATAAATTTTTAACGCTTTACAAGATAATTTAAAAGTTATCTTAAGAATCATTGGTTTTGATAGAATTTATCATTTCAAAAATATTTCCTCCTGGCGCAGTTGCTCCATTCGTATTTTTGTAAATTCGCCATCGAGTTGAGTAATTATATCTACTGTATTTGCGTGTTCCAATTTTTACGTTAACTATTTTTACTTACCTATGTATTTATTTTCTTCCTTTTTTAGAAACGTTTTTAATGCTGCTTTTGTTTGACATTACTGTTAGTTTGGCGAAATCTCGGAAATTTTGTCCTCCTTTGAAACATTTTGAATTGAAAGTAAGTAGGAAAATAGTTAATGTAGGAATCAAGAGAATTGAATTACATATGTACCTACCTACGCATTTCCTTTATCTTTTTTCATACACAAATAAATGATATATTTATTTGTGCCCTAAGGTGTTTCTTTTACATTTTTAGTTTGGTAGGTAGATACTAGATAGGTACCTACACATATATCGAAACACAATTCCATGAAATACCATCAGTATAAGAAACAGGTCTCACTTGAGTAACTATATGTAGTTATGTACTACCCAGATAGTGGAGATTCTGTTGTTTATGTGTGAAACACTCATGAACAGAACAGGCGAGGTAAAAAGTATAAAATTTAAATTACAAAATTTAAGTCGAGCAGTTTTCATTAAATTTTATCTACTTACAATATTTTTTGCAGAATTACGACCCTAATAAATTTCACGAGGGATATAATCTGTGAACATTCCGGATTAACGGAATCCATTATCAATCGCATGTTGAATATTGACAATAAGTTACAGAAACAGATACGCTCTTTCCAACATTTCCAATTTGTTGGTACAAGCGCTTGTTAGTAACAGTGAGTTTATTCGTTTAGTGTTGTTCTTGCATTGTCTTCGTGTTTTCATTAGTATAACTGGAGGTCTTATTCTTACTGTTGAAAAAGTACCACGGGTATACTTGATTTAAAAGCAACAATCAAATGATATAGGTATGTACGTACTAACAAGGCTTGTTAACCAATTTTGTAGGTACATATCTGGTACAATTGTATAATGATTTATATCTGTTAAACATTACCTTGTTGATGCTTACATAGACTTAGTGTGACTAGGTACCTACATTTTTAACTATACCAGCGAAAGGGAAGGTACCACATTTATATAGGCTCTCCGCATTCGTGTTTCGATTAATACATGCGAATTTATCTCGTTTATAAATTGTCTATGCCTGAAGATTGAAATAGTGTGACATAATTTACCAAGTCGAAAATGTATCGCCTTTATTAATTTCTTCTACGCATCAAGCTCTATTAGTTATTACGTATTTTCCGCGCACATAGGCTTACCTACTATAACATTAGATACTAACTAACCACCATCCAACTGTGTTATAACATACGTTGAAGCTCAAGGTGATTTGCGTTTTCTTATTTATTTCTTATTTCATTTTAATTTTAGAGCCCTGTTTTCTGCTCTCAAGAATTAACTCAGGTCGGTACCATCTAAATGAGTTTTGAAATTGAAATCGGTTATAATATCGATTATTGCAGATAGACTTTTCAGTTCCATTCTCTCTACTCATGATTACAAATTTTTTCATTTTTGTGCAACTGTTCCCTGCCTACCTGAAGTGAATCATTTTTCAAATACCTGCACTAGCTTATATGTATAATGTATCTTTCTATAGTATAGGTAGATGGAGTTCAATTTCGCCAAATTAGTCTCAATGATCTTTGTACAAATATATAAAGGTAGATTATACTGATTGGTTTTAAAGCGTTAAAGGCTCGTGTTGAATTGCACGCTGTACTTTGTTAATAGGAAATACGTGTTTCGTTAAGAGTGTAAATTAAAGTCGTTGAATTGTCGTGTGTTCATTCTAGCGTTTCGTATAGAATAAGATTAATTTTCTGGTGACTTCCTTCTTTCGTTTCAAGAATCGTTTCAGCCATTTATAACCGGCTTTTTCTAATTAAACCGCGTTCTCGCCAGCATTTACATTATTACGCGAGATTTTAACCAACCGCTGTTATGATTTTTAATTAAATTCGAGTCTAATAATGTAATTGAAGATGGAACTTCGATTTCGATTTTCATTCGAATTAGCTTTTAAAGTTACCTGTTCTGTATCAAGATTTTTATCAATGATGTAACTGCTACCTATACCTTTACCGATCTCGTGATGTCTTGGATTACTTTTAGGTAACTCGTCGACTCCATAGAGCATGTTTATCACGTGTATTTTTGCGTGATAAGCTCAATTAAATGATGTACCTAACCTACCTCCGTAATGAGTACCTGATATAGATGTCGCGTCGGTATCTGTTATTGAATTTTTTCTTTTGAAACTGAGTAAGTGACCTCCCAGACTGTATTCTACCACTTGAAACTATTCCATAGTAATTTTTTCTTTCAGGTTATTAAATAAAAATTAATCCCTATTTGTATTTATTTTTCAAAAGTTTTTGTTATTAATTTCTTTTACTTTTTTCCAAATATTATGACGCAAAAAATGCTATGCTGTAAATTGAATTTCTGACAGGGATTTGAACAATACAAGATCAGTTTTTTTTCTAATTTTTCTCAAACTTTCTTGCACAAAAAAAATCAAATTTAAACTTTTAGCTGAGGGTTTGAAAAAAAAAACGAAATATTTTATATTATTGGCTTCTCCAATATTTGTCTGCATTAGTTTTTCACTTTTTCCGAAATTTTTAGTCAAATAAAAATGAAATTGAGAATAAATTTTTTTACGAGAGTTTGAAAAATAAGGGATTTTTAAATTAATACGCATTTTATACTCGTACAAAAAAAAATCCACAAGTGACATACTTATTTTTTCCAATATTCTTCGTTTTTAATTTTTTTTCAAACTTTGCCGCGTGCAAAAAAAAATTAAAATTAAACTTTTGGCAGGAGTTTGAAAAATGCAGAATTGTCAAGTTAGTAGGTACCCATGTTACAAAATTTGAAAAAAAAAACTAACATTAATAAAAAAAAATGACTCCAAAATTCACTTTTTGAGTCATACAAAGAGGTAAGAGATCACCTTTCCATCGCTAGTAAAAGTTAAAAAAAAAAAAAAAAAAAAGAAAAAATTTTTTTTAACTCGATACAAGGCTCACAAAGAAA
>FIZV01036901.1:0-10477 GCA_900050545.1 Trionymus perrisii | reverse complement strand
TTTTTTTTTTTTTTTTTTTTTTTTTAAAAATACTTTTTTTTTTTTTTTTTTTTAATTTTCCAGTATAAAAAAAATCAGATCAGAATCTCTCAATAAAAAATATACTTATAAGTTATAAGAATTCAATGAGAAGAGAAAGAAATCCTTCCGGAATACCTCCAAAATGAAAATCTTACACAAATTTTTTATTCAAAACGTTTGCAGAAAAAGCCACCAATTATTGCTATCTCTTCAAAAGAGATTTTGTGCTTTGTATGTAGCTTTTTTTGAAGCGGTAACATAAACCATAACAGAACTTCAAAAAGGGCTTATTACAAGTAACACCAATTAGCTACACCTAAAAATTACATATTTTTTGCATGAATTAAAAAAAAATCGTATCAGTTTATTTTTTTTAATTGAAAAATTGGGTTTATAGAAATTTAAAAAATTTATCGTCCAATAATTTTTCAAGTAGGAGCATTTTTTGAGTGGTTTTATATTAATACAAACAGCCCCATTTTGAAAATGTTTGACATTAAGAAATACTTAATAGTTCAGTTGAGTAGGCCTAAGAACCTAACCATTTTTAAAGAAGAAAATTCGTTGAAACTCGTGTTGTTTTTTTTGTTAACCCCAAAAGTTTATTTTGAAAAAAAAAAAATGAAAAGAAAAATATTTTTTATGGAATTTTAATAATTCTCCAAAGGGTTGGTTTTGCTTTTTTTGCAATCAGTAGGTATAGAAAATTAAAGAAAAAAAATACATTTTGTAAAAAAAAGAAAAAATAATAGTTTTATTAAAGGAAAAAAAAATGAATTACATAAAGTATTCATATTGAGAGCGAAAAAATAAATAAAATTACATATACAATAAATTAATAAAATCATAATCATAATTTTAAATAATATAGGTATTCCAAAGTTTTTCAGTCAAACACAAAAAATATCTAAACACATTATAACTCAACTGGCAAGTTCGGTTTTCTTGTGATGATGCAGTGGCCTTGATTTCATACGTTTGAAATCTCGAATTACCTGTGAAAAAAATTTCAATTAGTTTTTCAATTAATTTCTCTACGCGGAAATTCGTTTAAAAAATTCACCTTTACTGATTTTCACATCAATGGAAGGTTTCGGCGTGGAAGTGACGGGTTCTAAAACAAAGTTATTCATTTTATTTAGTTTCAATTCGTGGTATCCTTCGGGATCCTTATTCTTGAGTTTGATTCCGGCTTCATCATCAGCGTCGAATATTTCGTTATCATTGACAGATCTTTTGAGACGATCCAAATCATCGTATTTGATACCGTCCAACATACTTTGAGGAGTATTGAGCTCCGGATCAGCGAACAAATGTAAATGAAGATTTTTTTGTAAATCTGCTGGCGAAGTGGCCTTTTCCTCCAGTTGATTTTCATTCACGTCTCGTTTGGACAAACGACGTTGAGGTTTCTCTTTACGGACTTGTGGTGATTTACGGGGCTTTTTTAATGTTTTGTTAGCGACTTGTTGTGAAGGTTCGTCGATTTTGGACACTTTGTTCTGCGATGTATTCGTAGAGGGAGATGTTTGACTGGGGCGTTGTGAAGGTCCATTAGAAGGAACATGTCCAACTTCGGGTTTTTTATGCGATGCAGGAAGGGGTGTTTGGCTAGAAGAGGGATCTAAATGCCCATTAAGAGAGGGATGTTCGACTTCCGGTTTTTTATTCGATGTTGAAGGAGGTGGTGTGCTGGAAGAGTGTTCTAGTTGCCCATTAGAAGAAGCATGTTCGATTTCGGTTTTCTTATGCAATGAGTTAAGACGCTCCTGTTTCTTTTGACGTAGTTCTTGGATTTTATTCTGAACCGTTTCCACGTCTCGTTTATTCCGAATAGGAAGGGACTTGAGTGGTCGATTGTTCTTTGCTTGGCTGGAAGGAATTTCTTTTCGTCTAATGGAAGAGTGTTCTAGTTGCCCATTAGAAGAAGCATGTTCGATTTCGGATTTCTTATGCAATGAGTTACGACGTTCCTGTTTCTTTTGACGTAGTTCTTGGATTTTATTCTGAACTGTTTCCACGTCTCGTTTATTCCGAATAGGAAGTGTCTTGAGTGGTCGATTGTTCTTTGCTGGGCTGGAAGGAATTTCTTTTCGTCTAGTTATAGAATTTTTATTGTGAAGTCTAGGATGTTGCTGATATTTCTTTTCACGTAATTCTTGGAGTTTATTTTTGATAGCTTGCAAGTCTCGTTTATTTCTATGTGGGATGCGACCAGTGATTTTTTCTTTCAATTCTTTTGCATGTTTGGCTAGTTTTTGATGGCGTTCGTTAAATCTTGATCGAGTCTTTTCTTTCAATTCCCTGAATTTTTCAATATTTTTTTGCGTATCTCTGCGATGTCTGTGAAGGGTTGCTCTGGCTCGGTCTAACATAGCTTGCTTTCTTTCTTGTGCAATTTTCTGTAATATACGTCGTCGTTCTACAATGTCTGCAGCATGCTTTAGGCTTTCGAGCAATTCCGGTCTTGCATCATACCTCCGCGAGATGTGCTGGCTGACTATTAACTCGTTGTTTCTTGTCGGACGAATGTTTTTGAAAATATCTGAGGAAGGTTCTGTAGTATTTTCGTCAATGTGTCTCCTAACACGTTGGGTTACCATGTCTGAAATCTTCTTGGATTCTTTAGAGATCCACGATTTGCCCGACTCCCAATCTTTACTCAGTTCCCAATTTCGTACTCCGTCCCACATGTTAGAGAAGAAGTCTTTTGTACCTTCTATAACATCGGCGTTCCTTTTAGCACGAGTGTGTAGTGCAGGTAAGGCAGACAAGCCGAGGAGACTACGTATTTCTTTCAATCGTTCGGAATACTTTTGCAATAATTCTTTTCTTTTTTGCTCTACGGACGCACGTAACTGCTGTGGTGCTATTTTGGGTTTTTTGATTGGTTGTAGAAGTGCTTTGCGATGTTTAGCGCGTTCTTTTTCTAAGTCAGACAGAGTTGCCGGCCTTAGGAGTGGTTTTCCAACTATCGTAGGGGCATTCGATGGGATGGGAGTTTCTGATTCGGATGGCGAGTCATCTTTGGTTGAGACTTGTTTCACTTGAGAGGATTCTTCAGGATGGGGCTTTTTAGGGAGAGATGCTTCTACTTCGGAGGAAATGTCTTTATGTGGGGCTTTTGGAGCTTCGACGGATTCTCGAAGATTCACATGAGAGGATTCTTCAGGGTGGAGCTTTTTAGAGTGAGGTGCTTCTAATTTGGAGGAAATGTCTTTATGTGTAGCTTTTGGGGCTCCGACGGATTCTAGAAGATTCACTTGAGAGGATTCTTCAGAATGAATCTTTTTAGAGTGAGGTGCTTCTACTTTAGAGGATATGTCTTTATGTGGAGCTTTCGTGACTTCGGCGGGTTCTTGAAGATTTTCCGAGATTTTCGAAAGCAGTTTGGTTGCTGTGACTGAATCAGAGTTCAGGAGGTCGTCTTCGGACTCGTTTGCTGATTCAGAGGTTTTAGCAAGATTCGATGATTTACCTTCACTGGACGATGTGGTTTTTTCAATTTGGCGTTTTGAAGAAAGAACTGGTTCAGTTTCAGGTGGCGATGTGATGGGAACATCTGGATGATTTAATTGAACGTTATCAGCGGGTTTGCCTTTAATGTGTTTTGTAGGTTTAGATTTAACATGTTTTTGTTTCTTTGGAAAAGGACTAACTGGTCTAAGATTTGGTTTTTCGATTGTTTTATGTTTTCGGCTACTTAATACATTACCATCGACCTCCGAGTCATCGTCCACTTCTCGTAATTCTCGCTGTACTTTAGAGTCATCTGATTCCTTGGCTAAGTCTGATACAGAAGAATTAGTTTGTTGGAGATTTGGCTTTTGTGTGCTGTTTGACTGATTTTCGGTATCGTTTTGAACCAATTCCTTCATTATTTTGCTCACTTCTTTGGGGATATCATCCGATAATTGTTTCGCTTCCTTTACCAAATATTGCGATGTAATTGGTTGAGTTGCAGTTTCATCCGAAGAATTACATAGTGGTAATGTGGTTGATAAACTGGTTGAATTATCGAACACTTGGCTATTGGTTGAATTTTCCGGCGTTGTTTCTCGTTTGTTTCTATCGTTGGCTGCTTTGAGTATACTTTCGAATGTTGACTTTGGGAGAAAGGTTAGAATCGGAATTGTCTCTCGAAATTCGCTTTCTTCGATGGCTTCTTGAAGACTTTGCTCATTCAAGGGGATTGCGCTGATTTTGGGATGGGTTGAGCGTTTTTGAGGTTTGGAAAGATTAGGTTCATTGTCTACAGAATCGAATAAGTACAGAGCCATGTTTTGCGGATTTGGGTTCATTGACGATTCCAAATTTGGACTCGATGACTGGTTTTCTCGTTTTATGATATTTTTTTCAGCTTCTATCACAACGGGTTCCTCAAAAGAGGATTGTTTCGATTCTAATTCATTGACAGGAATTTTTTCTGCCCATCTTTTGAACCTTTCGAAATCTTTCAAAGCTTGTTGGTACTTATCCGATTCCAAATCTTCTTCTGGGACGAATCCTGAAGTTGAATTTTTGGTTTCTGAAAACTTTTTGGACAGTTTTGGGGATTCATCTTTATTTAGCATGACTTGAGAGAAGATACGATTATAAATCTGAGTACGATTCATCAAATCGAACGATCCATTTTTAGGTGTTTGAGGGAGTGAGTTTAGAATAAAAAAAAATCTTATCAGTTGTGTCATTTGCGTGAATACTTCTTTGATCGCACCTTCGATTGTTTCACTCTCTATGGTAGAATTTTTGGAAGTGCTGGTTTTAATGAGATTATTATCAGGTGAGGAAGGTACTACTGAAATTGTTGTTTCTCTTTTGACTCTTTCCTTGGCTGCTTCAATAATACCTTCGAGAGTTGACTTTCTGACAAAAGTGATGATCGGAACAGCTTCTCTGAATTCGCTGCTGTTCATAGCTTCTTCAAAATTCTCTCCGTATATAGGAACCGCATAGATTGCAGACAGAGGGCGAGGCTTTTCGGTATTGTTAGAAGTAGTTTCATTTTCTTGTTGGTCGTATAAATACAGAGCGATGTTTTGACTCTCTATATCAATCGGAGATTTTGAAATAAGACTCGACGTTTCGTTGTTTAGTTCAAGGACATCGTACTCTTTAAGTTCTTTTGCTTGAGTATCATATTGTGGCGTTATCTCCTTAGATTCGGTTTCATTTACCGGAACTGATTCCGAAGACCTCCTAACTCTGCCGGAATTCTTCAGTGCTCTTTTAGACTGCATCGATTCGGAGTGCTCTTCATCATAGACGAAACGTGTAGCTGGATTTTCAAATTTTGTTAAATCAATAGATGTATTCTGGACAGACCTTTTGCCAGTCATAGCTTGAGCCAAAAGACGATACTGTTGAGCTTTTTCTTTAGCTTTGGCATCGCTCAATGGGTCTTTTTCTTTTTTCATGACATTTTTTAATTCTTCGGGGAATCGGTTCATCCAAGTGTCTTCGGAGGATATTACGAATTTGGTATCCAATTTAAAATTCGAACCGTCTAACGAAGGGATGGAATCAGCAGATATTTGAGTATTTTCATGTTTTGGAAAATTCACGTAAATGTTCTCGGGGTCCTTTTCATCTTCCGCTGCTTCTAGTACGTCACCAAGGAATGTATTCGTGTCCGGGTCTTCTTCTTCGGGTACTTTGATCTTGTTTTTAGAAGCATCCGGCATATCGTATTCGTTACAAGAGCGACATTTCGTATTCGGGAATACGACGAAAAATATCGAACGTGCTGGGATTAAGAAGTATTTTGGAGATTCTCGCACTCTCGGAGAAATGATTGGTAATTCGTTTTCGGGCGACAGGTTCAAAGGTTGCTTGTTCAAAAAGGTTTTTCTGAAATTCGAATGGAAATTTTAATGAGGTACGATGATAAATTTGTAATAATTCGAAGGATATTCAACTTACGGGAAATTTCCACTAGCGTCCTCTGTCAATATGTAAAGGTGAGCTGTTTCGTCTACTTTTAATCCAATTTTAAACGAAATTCTGTTCGATTCCGATGCCATGTTTACGCCGTAAACCGTTATTGAGCCCGGATCATAAGAGATTTCTGGATTAAGAATGCTTTCTTCGGGTTTTTCGATGAATTTTGTGCAGTGTGTGAACATTTGGAGTTTGTTGGTGCCGTTTCCAGAGGTCTGCTTTATGTCTAGGACCGTCCTGCCTACCAGAGATTTGTAAAGGATTGCTGTCCAATATTCCTACAGAAAAGGAAATTAAAATTGGATAAATGTTGTCGAGGGTTATGAAATAATTTTCAAGTCGTAAATAAATATAGAAAAAAGGATCTTATAACATAAATTTGGAAATATCTTAAGAAGACTTAGGATTTGTTGAAATTGTCCATTTTGAGAGAACCACTGAGAAAAAAGTCAGAACATGAATTTTTGAGAAAAAATAGAAAAATAGGGATGAGATTTCGTCTGCGAAGCAAGGATGTACAAATGGTGGTGAGTTGGTCATATTACAAGAATGCAAGATGAATTTTGATTAAACAACTTTTTTTTCACTTGAAAGCAGTGAAAGAATGTTTTAAGAATTTTTCCAAAAAGTTTAAAGGAAAATTTTTAATTGAAAACTTCGAAGGAAAATGGAAGATTTTTGAAAAAAAATTGTTACGAGTTCTTTCAAAAAAAAAAAAATTCTAGTACATTATTTTGCAAAAATAAAATTGCAAGAACTATAGATGTGTTATCGTCATCAGTAACTTTGATGGGAAATTTTTTGATTTTTTTTTTTGAAAATAATTTTTTTAAATAAAATTTTTAAAGAAATTTTTTCAAAAGAATTTGATTCGAGAAATTTTTCATGAAAATTTTCTCGAGCCCTGTTTTCATAATAATTTTCTTTTGAAAAGAGGTTGTTTAGGATATTTTTTTAATGAGAAAATTTAAATTCTTATCAGCAGTTTTGATGGAGAATTTTTTGATTTTTTTTTCTAGTAATTTCTAGCAATGAAATTTTTGAAGAAATGTTTTATGAAGGAATTTCTCAAAAACTTTCAAGGTATTTGAGAATTGATTTTATCTTAGATTTCAAAGAAAAAAAATTCAAATGAGAAATGGAGAAGAATGTGGTAAAGTTTTTAAAAAAATTTCATGAGATTTTTTTTCTCAAAAAAGTCCTAAGAATTTTTCTATAGATTTTATTGAGAATTTTTTTTCAAGGAAGTATTTTGATGAGAAAATTTCTATTAATACCTATCAATAAATTAGACTTTTCAAATTAAATGTTTACAATTTAAGTAAATCAAATCTTCTTCCAAAAAATCTCAAAAATTCAACCCTCGATAAATTATAATTTTTTGGAGGGTAAAATAGGTAATTGAGGAAAGTAGAGCTTAAATTTTTTTTTGTCAGGTTTAGATTTCTTCTTAGTGCCTTGGCAAATGGAATGGATTTCGCTCAGGACTGAGCTTGATTAATTGGTTATTTTCAAGTAAAATATATTTATACGTAGGTACATACTTATTAATTTTCTCATAAAAAGCTTACCTAAAATTAATAATAAATTTTTTGACCAATTTAAAAATTTAAATAAATTAAAAGAAACTTATTCCATGATTTTATCGTGAGAATTATCAAATTAGGTAGCTTGGAAATAATCTCTTACCGGAGTAGGTTCGTAGAAAGACAACAAATGAGGTCTTCTGAGATAAACAGAAGCTCCTAATCTGGCTGCTGATCCCATTCTCATAATCCAGGTCATAGAATCGCTCAAACTTGAAACAGTTTCGGTATTATCAGATTCAGCTGGGGAAAAAAATGAGCCACGTGTCATAACTTTGGTCTATGTAGGTATATTTGGTAACGAGAAATAGAACCCTACCGATCCAGATCGGTTTTCTGGGAACGACTCCTTTCGAAGAAGACTTCAGAAGGCCATCCTTGATCCATAAGTAATTATCCATCGAAGTCATTCCGTTCGACAGCATTTCCAAAATTTCACCGTCTTCGCTACTTTTTGAAAACCTTTTGAAAAGAATCACGTTTTATATTTCTAAAAAATTTAAACAATTGGAAAATTCTACAAAAAACACTTACGGATGCCACGTAAACACATTTAACGAATCTTTCGCTTCGGCTAAATAATTTCTAACAAATGCAGCGTCAGCTTGGGTTCTAAAATTCGTCATATCCGGTCCAATAATCAAACTTTGACGGTATCTCGGAAACACGTCGAGTATTTTTCGTAATTTTTCTACATCGCGACCCATAAGTTTACCTTGAGGTGAAGCCAACTTCTGCAGTTCTACGATTAAAATGAAATAATTAGTCGAGATACGTATTTACGGCGAACCGAGTATGCAATTTATTCAACACCTACCATATCCGAGCTGCCAATCCAAGCTAATATTGTGTTTATCGGAGAAGGTGATTAATTCTAGTATATTGCTCAGGTCCCA
Organism: Trionymus perrisii; assembly: GCA_900050545.1. Lineage (NCBI taxonomy): Eukaryota > Metazoa > Arthropoda > Insecta > Hemiptera > Pseudococcidae > Trionymus > Trionymus perrisii. The sequence goes on along the minus strand of FIZV01036901.1, from coordinate 2,034 downwards.
GCTTTTACTCGAAGGTTCTGTTTCACCGCTCACGCAGGCTATGACGTTCATTCCAGTTTTAGATAAGAAATTGTTCCATTTTAACCAATCCGAGTCTGCGAAAATAATTCAATTACATTCTGTCATTGTTCGAGTGGGCTTTTGAAAGCAGTAGTATTACTTACTCGTTACAGGAAATATTTTTGATTTAGAAATATTATTCGATGACTTATCAATGGGATTACTTTGGAACACGAGACGATTCGAGTCGACTCCGGCAATTCGGAAATAAGCCGGAGCTAGACTCTTCGCCATGTTTAAAGTAGCATTGTCATCTTTCGATCTGAAAAAAATTAATTCTTGAGATTCTAGTTCATACCTTCGATATATTCACTGGACCTTAAGTCTTCCTATTTTGCTCAAAAAAATGTTTACGAGCTTCTACAATCTCAAAAGTAGGAAAAACACCGTTGTTTTCCTCCACCTATCTATTGTTTTTTTTGGGGGGGGAGCTTTTTGGGCAAAATTCAAAAAATTGTTAAAAAAAAACATGTAGCATATCGTTTCTTACATTTTTGGTAACGCTGAGTTCGAATAACGCCTCAATTTTTTGATAGGATCCTCCTTGAGCCCCTCACAACCCTCTCGAATTGAAAAAAAAATGATGAAATTAAAAAAAAATTGTGGCATGTTATTTATTATATGTTTTCGACAGTACCGAGTTCAATTATTGTCTCTTTTTTGTGATGGGTCCCTCCTCAAGCCCACCACGAGCCCTCAAATTTTGAAAAAAATTAACGAAGACGATAGAATAGTGTGGCATATCGTTTGTTGTGTTTTTGATTGCTTTTTTGATTGGGCTCCCCAAAACCTTATCAACTGGACTTCTTTCAGCACTTGAGGCCTATAAGTGTCATGGAATGAGACCTACTTTGAAAAAAAAAAAATTAAAAAATAGAAAAAACTTACGAGCATTCGGCAACACGAGAGATACAATTCGGATCAGCAGTAAAACTCAGAAACTTATCACTCACGGTATGAATAGGTTTTTTAACGATATGATACGCGGCTAGTTTCACCACAGGAGTAGAACTCGGCGCTGTTCTACTCGATCCGAAGATAAATAAAAGGACCGATATGGTCGCCCATACCGATGTCCACCGCATTTTCACGTTACACAATGAAATTAAAATCACGTTAATTACGTTGCAGGTCACCAACGTAGAAACCAAAGACGAGTCTCGGCGTTTGGAACATTTGCAATGATCGATAATTCGACGACGAGTTCGATTAATAAAGATTTTTTCAGACGTACCATTACCTTAGGATAAGTCACGTTAGTTTATTGTTTTATGTTTCACGTAGGTAAATATGTGTCTTTTCGATAAAATATTATGTCACATACGTGAATTAAATTCACTATTCGGTACGTTCTGCATTGTTGATGATTTCATTTTTCAAGGAATGATAAACATAGTCGATGAACTTGACATTGTATACTATTGTGATCGAAAATGGATTTGTGATTTTTGTCGATTTTATCGAATGATAAACTAATAGATAGGTATGCGTGATACGCGTTTATGGAGTTGAATTCATTTCAGTGAAAATGATGGATAGGTACAGCGATTAACCTTGACAATTTCTTCGGTTTTGGTACTTAGGCTATACACATACAATTTAGAAAAATAAACTAGAGAGATAATTTAATGTTTTTCAATTCTTAAATTCTTCCAAGTAAATTACCTTTTCTTTATAAAAAACAAAAGAAAGATTAGATGAAAATGGACAAAAAGGTCAGAATGAGTTTGCGATCATTCGGCTCCAACAGATACCAAAGACTTTCGTAAACTCCCCCCCCCCAAAAAAAAACTAGGGGGCTTCGTCCCCTAGTTTTTTTGGGGTGGTTCAAAGTGTTGGAGGTACATTATAATTTGAATGTTTTCAAACTACCTTTCAAAAAATTAAAACATGGATATGTTTTTCCCCTAAATATCTTTAAAAAATGAAAATTTTTCCAGTTTTTAAATGTCATAAAAAATGTCATATTATGAG
>FIZV01036895.1:0-12362 GCA_900050545.1 Trionymus perrisii | reverse complement strand
CTACTGCAGTTTTGTAATTTTGCAGTTTTTTCAGTTGCATTTTTTTTTTAAATTTTTTGGATCGAAAATTTCCAAAATTTTTTTGATCGAAAGTTTCCTTAATTTTTTGGAGTAGAACATTTTTTAATTTGTTACTGATTTTTTTTTTTTTTCATTTTGAAAAAAAATCTTGAATTGTTTAGAATAAAAGTCTTAATTTTTAGGACAACAAAAATCTCAATTTTTTAGAATAAAAAAAAAGATTTGAATATTTTTTTTTTCTACAAAAAATTGAAAGCTGTTTTTTTTTAAGAAATATTTTTTTCCAACTGATGAGATAGCGAATTGGTACTTTTTCTTTAACAAGGAATGAGAATTTTTTTCGCTGATTCTGAAAAATCCAAAAGAATTCAGATTTTTCTTCTCTGAAAAGTTGGAAAATATTTCAACTCTAGGTTCAAAAAAGCTCAGTAATTTTTTCCCCAGAAAAATGTGTTTTTTTTTTAAATTGAATTTTTTCACTAAAAAGGTGAGTTTTATATTAAAATTACGATTTTTTCGAGAAAAAAAATATCCAAAAAAACGAGATTTTTTTTTTTTAATTTAAAATATTTTGGGAAAATTATTTTTTTTTTCAAGTTTCAAATTGACATTTTTTCAAGAAAATAAGATTTTTTCGAGTAATTACATTTTTTTTACAAGTTGCGATTTTTCGATTTTTTTTTTTTTAAATAAATTGTGATTTAAAAAATTGAGATAGATGGACACTTTAAAAAAGAATTGATTCTTCAAAAAAATTATCATTTGTCAGACATTTTGAAACATAAATTTTTTTAAATTTGAATGACTTTCAGACATTTTATCAGACATTTTAGCGGAAAGATATTTTGTCAGAAATTCTGAAACTTATAAATTAAAATTTGCATTTGTCAGACATTTTGAAACTTACAAACTAAAAAAAAAAGATTGAATTACTTTTAGACATTTTACTGATATTTTGTCAGATATTTTGAAATATAAATTTTTAAAAATTTTGATGACTTTTAGATATTTTGTCATTTTTTAAAAATTTTCCTTTCAAAATCGGCTAATTTTAGATTTTTTGTCAGAATCTCTGAGACTTATAATTTAACTGGTCCTCGGCCTCGTCTTCGATCACCCTTATTATCAAAGAAATTTGTCAGGCACTGTGAAACGTAAATTTTTTAAAATTTTAATGATTTTTGGATTATTTGTCACACATTCTGAAACTTATGCTTTTCTTAAAATTTGAAATGGCTCTAACACATTTTGCCAGGCATCACATGAAAATGCTCTCCCATCGTTGCAGACCGGTCTGCAACATGTTAATAAAGAATTTTTTGGTCTCATTTTTTCATAAATTTTTAATTTTATTTCGAGTAATAGAGAATTTTCGTTCTTTTGGACATGTATTGTAGTGGTGAACCTAGGTATGTACAATCATCCTAAAAACGTGTTTTTTTAAGGTAGATTCGCCCTACTCATTGACATTTTTTTCTATCTTTATAAAAGATTATAAAAATTTCGTGAAAACAAGTAAAAGAACATTTATCCCCTTCATTTACTCTTCATTTTATTGAATCATGAAGATTTGGTAAATTGTAGTACTTACATTTTCTATGTATATTCAGGAAATTTTCAAAAATTTGGTGAAAATTTAAAATTTGGTGTTTTGGTCATTTTTACATTTTAATGAATTTTTAAAATTTGATTTTTCTAAATGTTGAATACATTTTCACCACTCCAAAAATTCAAAACTTTGAAAAAATTGAATAAAATCTTTAAAATTTGAAAAATTTGAAAAATTCGACAAATCCTCAAAAATTGACAATTAAAAAAAATTGAACATCCTATTGCAATGGTTTCTGTGATTTTTTTTTCAGAAATTATTTCAACTGTGCTTATTTATTACCTACAGAGTACAGACTTTATCTTCTTGTCTGATTCTATCGAAAGAATGAAAATTTTTCTAACTTAAGAATCAGAAACTTTTTTTTTTCACTGGCTATATATCAGTCTCTTCAATAATACAGTACATATCTACACATTGTTAAAACAAGTTGCCGACTTACCTAGTTTAAGAGGCATATCTTTAACCGAAACACCCCCGTATAAAGAAATGGTAAAAGTTTTCCCCCAAGGTGGCCAAAATTGTAAAAAATGTCTAACATCGTGGTACATCGAATACGAATATTTTTCATATTGTTGAACACCTACTATAATAAAAAAGTACCTTTGGAAAAGTTGAAGAAAATAAGTAGGTATCTACCATTATTAGGTACTTGTACATTTCAAAGTTTCAACCATCGCCTCGTGTGATCTTCACAGGCAGGTATGCCGATTCTATATTTTTAGTTTTAGCACGAAACAAGAATGTCGTCTGTACATTTTTCGTTTCGTTTGTGAAATGCTTAAAGAATTTTTACTTGCTGAGCATACTTGTGTAGGTCTTGTATCCCACTCTCGAGTTTAATTCGTGAACGAAAAGCTGGAGAGAAATTGCGATCATTGTTACCCTATGAAGTGAAAAAAAAAAGAAAAAATAGAATTTATTTCTTGAGCATAGCAAAGTTTTTATTAATTTTCTTTCAACATTTCGCGCTCAAAATATTAAGATATGGGGGATTTTGAGATACGAGAATTCACGTAATTGCGAACAGCTCGTTTCAAGTTGTAATTTGTTTTCGGCAGCGGAATGTCGACGAAATAGTCGTAATAATAGCGTTTCGAATTTGTTTTACAGTTGCCAGATATTTGCGAATTTATTCGAGATTTCTGCTAACGAATAAGTATAACGAGGAAACATCCAACGCAATGGCAAATTTGCATGATCCTTTATTCTACGTATGGTACAAGGCACGTGAAAAAACATAGAGCGTAGCCTGGTAGAGTAGAAGTGATTTGGCTCTCAGCAAGAATTTTCAAACTAATTAGAGGAAGTTGGCCTTGTGGTCTAAAATATTCGTGATACCGTTTTTAAATCGCTACCTCACTCGTACTCACTAGGGTTGTAAAACCTGAATTTCGGTTAAAATTTTCGCTTCTGGAAATTTTCAACTAAATTTTTTCTTTATACTTGAAAAACAGGTTTTACGATTTTCAATGCTCTGTAGCGTCTTCATTTTCGAAGGTAGGCAAAAAATGCCAAGAGTAAAAAAGTTTGTTTTTCTTAATACATACTACTAACTATCCATACTTATGAGTTATGCCTGACCAGAACTTACCTTTTTTCAATTTTATTTTCTGCTGCCCCTTCAATTTTCAAGATAAGCATCATGTGTCTGTAAGATTTTTTTATTCCTTAAGAGTTGCATATTCATTTCGTGGAAGAAACTACCTGTACCCACATAATTTGTGAAACACATTGTATTTCATCAAAGGCATTCATTTTTTCTTATTTTTTTTTCTCAAATTCATCTTACTTCCACAAATGTAATTAGTCAAAAATAAGTTACATAATTCGTGAAAGTGGGCAAAAAAATTAAAATTTCTCGATTTTGCTTAAATCAAGTTGAAATATGACCAGACACAGTCCCCTATCTAAAACAATACCCAAATAGCAGTACTCGGTAACTGATTCAAGATCAGGGCACCCACAGTCAGCTAATTGACTCAAGCAAGAATGTACCCTAACATTGAAAGTCCAATCATAAACAAATTTGTAAGAAAAAAACAAGACTTTAGATTTTGTAACGTTCAACTCTAGTCCATGTATCAACAACCATCGAGCAATTAAGGCAAGATCTGCCTCAACATTTCTCCCTAGTTGAACAATACTCTTGGAATATAAAACATCGCCAACTCCAACAAGCTCTCCCAACTTCACAGCCTGAATTCTGCCACGCAAATAAACAATTATTTTATTTTATTTTTGCACTAAAGAGTTTAAAATAATTTAGTTTAAAACTGCCCAAAATGAAAATTTTAACCAAAATTTCATATTTATCACCCCAGGGGGTTAGAGGTGAGGTATCAACCTAAAAATTTCATTACCTATCAAGATTTGAGACCATAAAGATCAACTCCCATTAATTGGTTTGAAAATTCTTACTGATGTGAGGACCAAATCACCCCCACTTACCCGTCGACTAACTCGTAAATTTACGAATAACTATTTACGAAACTGACGAATTATTGGAATTTTGAGAATTTTCATTATTAAGGTTAAAAGGAAAGGAAAAAACGTTCAGTAGTCGTTCACGTGAATGATCTTTAGCAAGGGTATTAAATTTATTTGTTTTTCATTACTGGCAAAGAAAAACACTGAGTAAAGAAAGGGGAAAAACGCGGCGAGAAAATTAACGAGTGTTGAAAAACTAAGGTGTGGCGAAGAGTAAGAGATGCAACGTGTGGTATACTCGTACGTATCGCTATAATATATAGATATACGTACTTACACGAATGACGCCGTGTTTTGCTGAAAACTATCTATTTCGTTAAATTTTATACAGCAAATGGTTAATTGGAACAGAACAAATAACCTGTTAAGATATATGATTGTATCTAGCATGTATGTATAGTTGAGCTCTACGACGGCGATGACGATGAAAATTGTTCAACTGTAACTCTTGACCCTTTAACAAACACTTAAAGGCTGAAAAATCTGAATACAAAGTCGGTAATTCAAGCAGCTTCTGCGAATTACGATGAAAAGTGAAATTCATATTGCCCACATAAACGATACACATCCCGTCCTCGCTTCGTAGTTCATGCGTACACTGAAGAACTAGCAAACTCGCCTAGATGAAAGTTTTTCGCTAAAACGAGCTTCAATTACGAGCCAACAAAAGACGCTAAACAATTCCAAAACATCAATTTTAAAACTTACTTTCGGTATAATTTTAATGAACTATTAGACCTAATTGGCTGTTAATGACCTGTCATTTTCAGTTTAGAAACTTGTTGTTTAATCCACAAGCGTCCCTTCGTCGACACTATTATTTGACGCAAGAGAAATTTCCCCAAATTTTTTCCAACTAATCTTGGTTTACATCAAAGCTGTGGCAGTAATCAAAAGGAAAAAAGTTCCGTGATTTTAGTTCGGATCGTAATAGGTACTTATACTACCTACGTTTTATTCGTTTCGTAGTCTATGTTTGAACGTCGAAAAAAAACACTAAAAACAGGCTGAAATCGAGATAAAATATGATTGTAAGTAAGTACATATATTGCGACGTTACTATATAGATTGAATGAAGTCAAAAATGAAGTGAAAACAAATTACCGTGTCAAAAATTAACAAAAAAATAAGAAAAAGGCACGTTAAAATTCCTCGTATTATTTATTCAATGAGACTGCTGCCTCTTTATTGAATAACGCGAAGAAACGTTTGAATTGAAGTGTCAATAAATTGTGTTAGAAAAACCACCTGTTAAGTATTTACTCGTCAAATTTATGTTTAACTAGCGCCTCTTTGAAATGGCTGTAAAATTTCGTCGACTAATTATACAGCGCCGAATAACCCAAAAAACTAGAAATGTATATTCGCCATTTCCCTTTCTTTTAATTTAATTTTTTTCCCAGTCGGTTTTTCATTCAAAAGTGTGTATTGAATTACGGACTAACATGTGTGGGAAGATCTTTTTTTTTCGACAGGTGTTTTCCTGTGGTACCTATTTTAAACGATGATTGTCTATTTTGAGAACTTTTCGCCACTAATGAAGATGCCCAGTTAAGTATGTAAATAGATACAATTCATGATTGAAAAATTTTAAAACGAATAAAATTTTAGAAGAAATTGATAAGTATACGTATGTATCGATAAAATTTTGAATAAAATTAAAAAAGAATACGATTGTCAAAATTCGTATTCGAATGAAATCCAGAAATAATGTAGTCCAAACGAAGTTTTGAAAAAAAAAAATTTTTCAAGGAACAAAATTAAAAAAAATTACCTGCCTAATTACTTCTTTTTAAGCAAAATTTTGAAAATTTTTTAACGTAATTGAAACAAATGAATTTTGAGTAGAATTGGAAAAGATATTTTTTCAGTAAAATTGAACAAGAAGAAAACACACTGCGATCATGTTGATAGGCGGTAGGTTGAAGAGGGCGAAGGGAGCGTGCCGGAATACGCTACGAAATACACCTCTTGGAAATGATACGCGTTTAATAAACTTTTACATAAGTAGGTATGTAGTAACTATGTACCTACAATTTCATCTGTACGATCGTCATTTTCACGACACTAACTCTAAAATGCAACTTAACAACAAAGGCTTCACAAGTGACATTGACTAACAATGTCTCCAGTGGGATATTTTCTCAGAATAGTTTTTATAACGGTTATTTCTCGACGTTTTCATAGGATACTCAATGTCAAACACTGGAGCAATTTTTTTTTCTTTATCATTAAGTACGCAGTTTATAATCGTTTCAGTATAATATGAAATCACGCGAAAGATAGTCTCCTCTATATACTTCATTTCAAGTTTATCTCATATAGTATACAGGGTGTCCGGAGATCACCTTTTCAAACTTCAGATTTCGATACAACCAGGCACCAGGCACCTGCGAGTAGGTAAAAAAAAATATTTTGAGACAAATTTGCCCATTTTCGAAAATGAAGGCGCTAAAGAACCTCAAACTTTGCAAATACCCAACTTTTGAAGCTTCGCAGCCGCTTTATTTTTAAACTTAGGCAAGAAATGTCAAGATGAAAAAATATTCAATTTTTTAGTTTTACCATAGACTTGATCAAAATTTTATTCTGCAAATTTTATTTTTCTTTGTCAATTCAATTTTTGAGATGGGCAATTTTTTGATAGCGGTATACCTGATTGTATACAAACCCAAAATTTCATGAAGCCCTTCCCGGACACCCTATATGCTCGATTTTGTATCGAAATAGGCGATACTGCGAATAACGGCCGAGTTATCTGGTCGAGGGATACATTTCAACGCAATCTTGTAAATAAATGATTTACACGGTGGAAAAATAAAAAGGATATTCGCGTGTTAAGAAATATTTAACAAAAGCTCGCTACAACGCAGAAGATGTGAAAAAAGTATCTATCGTATCTGGATAGTTATACCGTTATACTACAGCATAATAATCGCCTTGACTTAGAAATGGATAAATTTTGAAAACTTTTGACCGTGGCCTTTTTATCTTTAGAAGTAGGTATTTTATTCGCGTGGAGTCTTGCAATTTTTCATTAATACTACCGCAGGAGGTCATTTTTTAACCTGGCACAATTTCGCTTTCGCTCGAATGTACTGTGTACTATACCTTTTCGCGATTACGTTAAGATGAGGGTAGGTAGGTGAAATAGTTTACGCCGTAGATAGCGGGAAAATTCATTCCTCGTTGAGGGTCATTTTATTGGTAGAAAATTCTTCGTCGAACAATGATCATTCTAAAAAAACATTTTTCTATAAAAAATTTTTACAGTTGTGATAAACTAAGTAGGTACGTTCGTTTTCGTCATTTTTCACTCGAACGACGTTACTCGGAGGTGTATTTTTTTATACTTTGAACTACTCTCCTACCGACACAAACGAATTTTCGCTTGTGTTAACTGTAGAAGTGTAGAGCGCCTGTTAAAATGACGTGTCTGCTCAAAAATTTACCAATTACCGCACGTCAAATGATTTATGACAGAATTTTATCCTCGAAGAATACATCGTTATTCAAACACCAACACCCCGCCGAATCTCTCGTCACTCTGATGTCGTGCTCCGTTTTCTCGCATTCTCCCTCTCTTCCAGTTTCAAATTTCTTGCGCATGTTTACGCTGATTTAATTGGCTATAGGTAGGTATCTATGGTATTGCGGAAAGATTCCTATTTGCATTTACCTGGCATCTTCAATATAAAGACGAACTTATACTCATAGGTACTTGTTGTAACGTAGCACGTAGTTCGCATATGTAATGTACTAATGTACATTATACATTAGGGTTGTTCAAGTACCCATACTTACTCTCACAGTTACTTTAAAGTTTGAATTTCAAAAAATAAAAAGATTTTTTATCATCTATAGTCGGCATGGTGCTCGGCACGTACAGTAGGTATTAATAGGTACTTATTCTAATGACGTTTTTTCAATTTTATAACTTCTCCAACTTGTGGCTCATTTATTTTACTAAAATAATGACTCTAAAAAAGGAAGGGGAGGGGAGGGGTAAAACTTCGGCTCACCTAATAACTATAAGAAAGGTCAACATTCATGTTCGACCATTTCCGATGGGTTTAATATCGGTTGAAAGAATCATTTCGAACATATTTTGCGACTTTCACACAAACCCCCTCTCTTTGAGTGACTGTAGGTCCACCCCCCTTGGGGTTACAAAACTCATTCTAGTGTCATCTGATAGAAAATTTGATGTAGATTAATTTATCACTGAACTATTTTTGCGCGACCAATATTTGGGGAGCTAGAGGTCAAAAACCAAATTTGGGGGCCTTGGATCCACAATAGGGGGACGCTCACCTCGGACGCGCCCGGACACCCCAGATTCGTGTTTAGGGCATGAAAATGGACCAGTATACCAAATTTCAGCTTGCTTCTCCGATTTTGCCGATAGGATTCTAGTTCTACTGGACTGGACTATATCTCTAGACCCACTCGTACGAGTACATATACTACGTAGTATCAGTACACTCGTAGTCGTATGGTACGTCTACGTATACTCGCGTAGCCTTCTCTCCGCTACTATTTCTCTGCTTTTCTATAACAAGCCCTCGGTCTGCGGACAAGGTACCGCAATGTGATTGCCAGCATATCGTACCGTCCTCCTATCATATATACAGTACCTATGTAATACCTATCCATGTTCCTAACTACCTGTACCTAACCTACCTACTTGTATGTGTATACTTGGGCACTGCAGTGCGGTGTCGTTGACCGCGAACAAGCGTGCTGATATGTGCAGCTATAGCTATATATAATTGCCAACAATAATAACCCCACATACGCAGTCAAGTACATGTGTTTATTGACCAAGTTATAAGCTAAAGTCGCTATACCTATCTTAAACCTAATTATTTCTTGTACTTACACACGCGAATAAAATAGTTGACATTTTTCCGCCATTCGACCTGATATGTTTTTTTTAATTCTACTATCTACCATCTACCATACCTACTCGCGGCCAGGTTTTATCATCACATCGTCGCGTTTTCCAACTTGAGAAAGATGCTAGAGTGAGAGAGAGAGAGAGAGGAAAAAAGGCCAGCAACGCAACGTAAGAAGCGACGCGATGATCCGCTTCGACTTATTCGAAAACGGTTATTTCGCGTCGACTTGATTGCGACATTTATTTAATAATTCTACGAGCGTAAATCGTTAATTAGAAATCGGGTCATTAAAACGTGTACTACAAAACGTACCTTATATACGACTCGTTTATGTACGTATACCTTTTTCTTTTTCATCTTCGCACACATTACCAAATAACACCGAACCTTACCTATGTACATTTCTACGTACATGGGTTTAGATATCTATCGTACGCGTATATCTGCAGGTTACATTACAGGGTGGAGCAGTGCACACTCTGAGAGGAAAAATTTAAGGAAGTCAGAAAGTTGATACGTTACAGTGTCACTTTTTCAAAAGGGCGTTTCATGGAATGAATTAAAAATCCAATTTTTTGAAGAACTGTGCCATTTTTTTTTTTTTTAAATTTGCGCGGGTTAAAAATTTCTTTAAAATTCAGAGTTTATTTTTCTTCACATGTTCAAAAACTATTTGAATTGTCTAAATTGCAAAATTTTCAAAAATTATCAAATTTCCCAAAATTGTTGAATAATTCTTCAATTTACAGTGTTTTTTCAAAAATTCTGTAATTCGCAATAATTTTTCACAAATTTTCCAAAAAAAAATTGGCGGGGAGATTCCTCAATTTATTGGAGGGAAATTGAAAAAAATATGGAGAAAAAATCTCAATTTCTGAGAAGTAAAATTTCTCAATTTATCTGAAATGAAAATCGTCCACAATTTTTTGCCACAATAAAAAAAAATTCTTGAGTTTTTAGAAAAAAATTTCCATAACTTTTTAAAAAGAAATTTTTAAAAATTTCAATGGGGAAAGAATCTCTCAATTTTACAGAGTAAAAATTTCTAAATTTCTCTAGACCAAAAATATTCCTCAATTTCTTGGAATAGAAAAAAATCATTTTTCCCGAGAAAAAGGTCTCAATTTTTTGAGAAAATTTTTAAAATCAATTGGATTACTTGAGAAAAAAATTTCTCAATTTTTTTGAATAAAAAATATAATTTTTGGAAAAGAATCTTAATTTCTTTCGAAAAGTAGTCTATGAAATTGTTTTATTTTTATTATCACTTCATAAAAATCTCATTTTTTTGAAAATTTGGAGGGAAGTCGGACTTCCTATCAAATACGCCAAGGTTTTTTTTTTGAATTTTTGATTCATTTACGTTTTCCATTTTTTAAATTTTTTTTTTAGTGTATCCAATTTTGGTCAGTTTTTTAGATTTTTAGATTTTTACAATTTTTTTAATTTGTTCGATATTTTTAAGAATTTCTAATTTATTACATTTTCATGGATGTTTACTTCACAAAATTTACTTTATTTTTAGAATTTTTTTTTTTTTTTACAATTTCAACTGAATTTTGGATTTATTTTAATTTATTCACTTTCGATTGATTTAGTGGCGTAACTAAATTTTATTTTTGGTAGGACACTAAAGGGCTGAGCCACGTCGAGGGGGGGGGGGGGTTCTACCTAGCAGTGGTTCGGGTCGTTGGGCCACAACCAAAATTTCAAATAATATGTTTTACCCTGGAAAACTCCGAAAATGCAAAAATTAAGTTTACGATCTTAAGTAGTTTGTTTATTTTTTTCGAGAAGAAAAATTCAAATTTTTCCCAGAAGAAAAGGTTTAAATTTTTTTGCTGAAAAATCCATGTTTTTAAATTGCTCAAGACCTTCAATTCTTTTGTAGAAAAAAATATGATTTTTCTTGAAATAAAAAATCTCTTTTTTTTTTGAAGTAAGTAACCAAATAAGTATGTTGATAGAAAAATTTCCTAATTTTTTGGAAAAATCTCTGATTTTGAGGAAAGAAATAACCTATCTTCTTTTTAAAAAAATTTATAATTTTGGAGCGAATCATTTATTATATCTTTTAATATTTATAATTATCACCGAAAATCAAAAAAAAAAAAAAATCGAATAAAAAATTACATTATGATAGATGAACAAAGCTACACTGATATTTCACCGCATCGTATTCATATTCCTCGCAAACATGGAATATAAATACTAAGTGCAGATTCCACCCAGTATAATCGTACACCTTGGCAGAGAGGAAAAAAACCCACAGAGGCAGAGGGAAACAATATTATAAATACGAGCTTGAAAGATTAGTACAAAGATGGTCAAAAAGAGCCGCCCTGCGGACTGTGCAGAGAAGAAATCTGGCTGTCGCGCGGCGAATAATCGTCTCATATACCTAAGACGTAGGAAATGATTCACGCTCTTCAGTTTTCAGCCATAGCCATAAAGTAACCTTAAAAAATGTCACCGCTGCGTACGCTCGCTTGTCAAGACAGGGAAAAACTGGCGTCTAGGTTTTGTCATTGCATATATTTTTCGGCGAGCGATGTCCCAGGATGTATGGTCGAGTATACGAGACGCTCCTCGGCGCGGTTTTCTCTGTGGATCGCTGCCGCGTGCCTATGTGGCTGTCTCTGTCTTTTATGCATGTGTGGTGTCGTGCCAGGTATGTGTAAGAGTGTATATGGCGAGGTGCTGTATTATATCATCAGTCACGAAATTATAATTGCCCTTACGTGATAACAATATGTGCTGTGTGAGTAGTATGGTATCTTATAAAAAGTACTTTGAAGGATTTGGGCTTTGTTCGTTTCGCCCTGAGACCCTCGTGTCTTAAAGTGTTAAAATATCTGAGTTATCGATATGCTTGCACTCAGCATCTTACCCGAAATCTTCTTTATTTTTGTTTCAATTGTTTCGGACAACGATTTTTTTATTTTTTTCGTTTAAATTATTTTTTTAAATTTGTTTTTGGTCATTTCTGATCAAATTTCAATTTTTTGATTTTTTCTGATTTATAATTTTTTTTTTTTTGGGGGGGGGATTCCTAATTTTTTTGGAGGGAAGTTGAAAAAAAATATGGAGAAAAAAATCTCAATTTCTTTTAAATAAAAAATCTCATTTTTGGGGAAAAAATTGTAATTTTTTTGAAAAATTAGTCTTAATTGTTTTAGAAAAAAGGACTTATTTTTTTAAGGGGGGGGGGTCGTTTGGAAAAAATTTTTGTTGAATACATACAGTACACAGGCGGACATTTTTAAGACTTTTTTATATTACGCATTTTTTTTTTTTATATGTAAAGTTTTTCAAAAAATTGGGAAACTAGATTCATTTTA
>FIZV01036839.1:0-13234 GCA_900050545.1 Trionymus perrisii | reverse complement strand
TTTTGGATAATTTTTTTTTTTCATTTTTAAATTTTTTTTTTTTTTTTTTTTTTTTTTTTTGAAATTCATTTCGAGTTTTCTTAATATTTCTCATTGGGTTTCAATTTTTTCTAAATCAATTTCATTCGCTCTATTAAAATGATTTTCTTCAAATGTTTTTAATCAAAACCACAAAATTTACTTTCAATTTTTTTTTCTAGAAACTCTTTTTTCCTATAATTCCTTCATTTTCCCCTAAATTTGTTAGCCTAAAATTTTTCAACTAATTTTCCTCTAAAATTGCATTTCTCTTCGTTTGAAAAATGAAAATTCGATCAATTTTTCATAAACTCCTAAAATTGAATTTCATTAAAATTAAAAAACAAATTCAATTCTCAATTTCCTGCCCAGTTGTTTTTCTGCTTTTTGATGCACTGTACTTTTTAAAAATTGTTCTGATCAAAATAAAAAATTTAAAAAAAATTAAAAAATGCATACAATCAACCTTTGACTAAATAACCCTGAAAAACTTCTTGAAATTTGTTTCATAATTATAATCAATCGAAAAAAATAATTTAGGGCCTAATTAAGATTTAAAAAAACTTTCATTTCAATGTTCAATGTTGCCGATATTGAGATTGAGAACCGCGTAACTTGGATATGTGCAAAAGGGCTGTTATCATTTTTGCAAACGGGCTATAAAAAAAGGTGAAATTTGTGCAAACGGACTATACCTAAAAAATTCAACTCAGCTTATAAAATCCATAAATTCTTTCACCTAACTGTAAACAGGTTTCTTAAATTTACGCATATTCTTCGATTAGTCATTTACGTAATAAAATCGTCACACTGACTCGACCTTTTCGCCAAATACACAGAAAAACGATGTCAACTGATTCCTAGTAGCTTACTCGTTCAGAGCCAGGTACAAAAATACTTTCTCTTCACTCATTATTTAGACAATCTTTCATCATATCTGAGTAGATAAAAAGAAAAGTGATTTTTATACAGGAAAAGAAATTACCTACCTATTAAAAAGTAATTCGTATCGCTTCTAATTATTTGGATAATTACGTAAACATCGACGCGGCGTGTCCGATAAATACGCATTGCAAAATTTAATTAGCCTTGTGATCCTTTGAAGTTAGCCAATTTCCAATCAGTCGTAGTATTCATCACCCTTTTTAGCACAGCAGGCAGCAGGCAGCATTTTTCTAAAATATCAACAACATGTACACCGAATTGCCTATTTCATAATCTCGAGTCTCGACAACCCTTCAAGCAACCACGCTGGCAGTTTCTTCAACCCCTCATATTCGTATTGTACGTATACTCGTACCTAGCTAATGAGTCTCTGAAATTCAACTCTTCTCTCGATGAAACCGTATAAAATAGGAGACGTCGCGTCGTGGCTCCTTCCTGTATTTGTACAATCATTGAAAAATCTTCACGCTAATCATCGCCTTTCGTCTTCTCGAAACTATGATGAAACTGAATTCCTCAATTACAAATAGAGAAGCACAATTCTGCGATAATTGGATGGATTTTTTTGGCATAGCCTTTTCACGTACTATGTATATTGTATACCTTCATCTATCTGGTACTTTTTTTTCGATTACGTTGGTGTTTCAAATCACATCGTAAAATAAGACCAGACGTGCAATAATACGATTAAAATTACCAAACAATGATTCGTGCCATTGCCTCGTCTCAGTTGTTTACATAGTTCTATTCCGAGATATTATGGGTATAAAAATACGCACATAATCCCATATCCTCTCTAGCTAACTAACTGTAGCTTTTTACAGTTCCATCGAGCTGTATTAAATTCTCGTACGTGTTAATTTATTGATACTCGACACCATAATAGATACGTATAAGGAGATACGATGAACTCAGCGAAAAAAAAATTGATACGAGTCATAGTGTATCGATATAGTTCCTCAAAATGGAATCGTCGACGAAAATACGAACGTTCGAGACGACGACTCAGCATAAACTTATAATATCACATACGCATCTCTGTATAAACAACCAATGGAATACTGCGTAATTTGAGGATTCGAATTGCGGTTATTGGTGAATCAACATAAAAACCTTTCAGTAATTGACCCAGCGTGAGCAAAAACGACCACAAGTATGATATTCGATTCGGTCACGTTGTAGTTGGCTGTCTCGTCGCGTCATCGAATATCACACGTAATATTATCGTAAATGAGCGTACGTTTATTGCAAAAGAAATAAATAAGCGAAAGTTGATCGTGTAAGTGAGGTGAATGAAGCAGGTTGCGGAAATTAAAATCGTTGATGGATTCGAGTCGATTGATGCCAGTTCCGTTCAGAATGGATCACTGAAGCGCATACGTACAACTGGGATGTAATCTTTTCCTGGATATTTTGGATATATTTCAGTCAACTTCAAAGTTTCTCAAAAAAAAAAAAAAAAAAAATGTCGAATACCTAATTTAAAATTTTTCTTAAATTCAGCCTTTGAAAATTTTATACTCCCAAAAAAAAAATCAAAAGTGGTGTATTTAGAAAAATAACACACTTTTCTATACATAGATGAGTTCAATAAATTTTCATTTATCAAGACAAAAATCTAAGTATTAATTTTCAAAATTTTAATACATATTTTAATGATTTTTTGACGAAACAATTTTTCAATTTTTTTTTTTTTTTGTGAATGATGTGAATTTATGAAAATATACCTTATTTACTTTTTCAAAATTCATTGCTTTCAGTAGTTTTCCAGCATTCTGAATTTATAAAAAAATTCAAATTGTGAAATTACATAAAGACGAGTTTCCAAGATATTTTTTTTTTCAATTTGCATTTTCAAAAAAATTTTGAAAACTTGACTTTCAAAAAAAACAAAAAAAAAACACTTTTTTTTTGGAAAATTTACCCAATGAGAATTTTTATATTTTGTACTCTCAACATTTCCTTGAAAACTTGTTTTCCATATTTTTCGTAAGAAATCGTCACTTAGATAGGCACTCTTAAAAAATCAACTTATTCTTTCTTTTTATTAAAAAAAAAAAAATTAACATTCCTAACTCATACAAGTATTTTTAAAAACAAACTTTTTATAATTTTTTTAAATTTATTTTTGCAACATTTTTTAAAAACATTTTTAGCTTTGTAATTATTTTTTAAATTTACGAGTAAATTACTTTTTTTTAAAGATTAGAAACATTTCTTAAAAATTTACTGCTTATTTTTATTTTCATCTTTAACTTTATTTTCAAATTGGGACAGTGATTTTTGTCTAACATTATCAACATTATCAACGGCTCAAAAAAATATATTCTTAATTTTTTTCAAATTTTGTTTTTGATTTTTTTTTTTAAACTTAAGTAGGTATAAATTTTTTAAATTACTTGAAAAATTATTTTTCTTTCATTTTTTTTTTTTTTTGATTGATTGATTGATTTTTTTTTGTTCTGAGAAAATTTGGCATTTTACAATCCATACAACCTTTTTTGAGGAAGAGGAGGGAGGATGGAGAGGAAAATTTTATTTTATTTTTTATTCATAAAATTAAAAAATTTGGGGATTATTTTTGTAAAAATTATTTCTTCAGCATTTCTCAAAAGCTTATTTTTCAACTTATGTACTTAATAAAAATTGATATCTTAAATTCTTTTGAAAATTTCCATTCGAATTTTATAGATTTACTTTTGATTTCTTTTTTGAAAATTAAAAATTTCCTAACCTAATTTTACTATTCAATTTTTTAATTTTCAATTTTTTTTTTAAATTCCATTTTTAAAAATTTTTACTAACTCTCTTTTAAAAGCTAACAAACTTTTAATAAAATTAAAAAAAAAATTATTTTTCGAAATTTATTGGAAAGTTACCCTTAAAGACTTCATTTTTTTTTCAATTTACTTTTCAATTTTTTTCTGAAAATTTATCACTCGAAAATTATCAAAAACTTTAATTTTAAACTTTCTTCAAAAAAACACGTTTGAAAACTTTTTTTTCTCAATTTCTTCTAGAAACTTTCAAAAAATTCACTTTAATTTTTTTTTGAAAATTAACTCTATAATTTTTTAAAAAATTTACTTTGGAAGTTTATGAAAACGTTAAAAACATTATACTTTGATTTTTTTGTTTTCATTTTTAAAAAAAATTTGCTTAGGTACTTTTTTTGAAATTCTATTCTATGTAGATATCTTTAAGTACTCTGGAAATTTTTGAAAATTTCTCATTTTTTTCTTTTTTTATTTTCTTTGACAATTTTAAAAAACTTAATTTTCCAACATTTTTTAAAATTTACTTTCAAAAGCTTCTCTTTTCAATTTTTTTTCCTGAAAACTAAGGTAAAAACGTATCTTTCCAAAAAGTTTTAAAAATCGACTTTCAATAAAAAAAAAAGAATTCATCTCTAAAATTCAAAAAAAAAACTTTTTTTTTTTTGGAAATTTACTCTTTATTATGATTATTTTGAATTTTTTGTAGAAAATTCTTTCTAAAAATGACTCTCTATACAATTTCCTATATTTCTAATCGACTTACAAAAATTGTTTAAAAAACCACTCCCTTAATTTTTTTTAATTTTTTTATTTCTTGAAAATTCAACCAATTTCATTTTTTGACATTGAAAATTTATTTTTATTCCTACACGAATTTCTTTTTCGAGAACTTAATTTTTAAAATTAAAAAAAAAAATCATCATCAAGAAAATATATTTCTTTAGATGTTTCAAAAACTTATTTTTCATTTTTATTTCAAATTAATTTTTTGAAATTGAAAAAAAAAATGTTTTTTAAAATAATTTTAAAATTTAGGTGTTTTTTTGAAAATTAAATGATAAAAAAATGATTTCCGTCGTTCTTTCAGTACCTACATTTACAAGTAAGAATTAAACTCAATTTAAAATTTTTTAAAAATCAAAGGCGACCGATCACACATTTTCCTAAAATAGGACTGCCTATGAGAAAATTCTGTACGAAAAGACATCGAAATCACAACTCTTTGAAATAACCTTGAAAAATCTTTAGCAAACTTTTTCTCGTGGGTGTTCAAATTTCCGAAATTTCGTTGGAAAAATTTCTCAGACAATAGAATTCGCAATTTTCACTCGAGTTAACGCGTTATCCAACATTACATTTCTTTTTCTTCATTTCCACTGTGCAGACTTTAAATTTAAACAACGTTGTTTAATTACCACAGTGGTCACTTTGGTCGTGCGATAAGTATCGCAATCTACTACGAATAAGTACGTACGAAAGAAAAGTTCTTCTAAAATGGTTCCCGTTTTGTATAAAAATCGCGACGTTATGCGATACGAAATCGCCCTGAAAACATTAGATACACATTGTTCAACAATTTCCCATGCGCGGCGCGAGCGAATTACCGGATAAAAAAAAAAAGAAAGAAGGAAAGCGCGAACATAAACGAATTAATTATGCAAATTCGAATTAGAGAAAAAAGTTTACGAGCCGCGGTCGCGCCTTGTTCTCCGGTCCAAAAATTATACCCCTCGTGTGGAGCAGAGTATCCCCTTCCGAATTCGTATGGTAAATTAAACGTGAAAGAAATGAAGGTGCGGTGTAGCTCCGGCTCCGGCTCCGGCTAATAATGTATTGCAAAATATACGTTTTGGTGGAATTTTATACTCGCAGAAGCGCATAGTAGGCCTAGGCAGTCAGCAGTTTGTTTGTGTTTTATCGCTAAGCTGCGATTTATACGGCACAATTGGACAACGGCGAATTTCCTACGTCAATTATAACGCTCGGTTGGCCAGCTTTGGTTCTTTATAAGTTCCATTTCGAGCTGGACAAATTGATATGTTTATGTGTAGGTATACGAATTCAATTGCCAAAGCAATGTAATCTTTTTACCTTCAATATGTACCTTTTGCGATTGCGGTATTCGGTTGTTTGTTGGTAAATTGAGCGTTTCACATTGGATTTGGGGGAAAGAAGAGGAGGTTCGTACGAGTGATTAAAAAAGTTGAACAATTGTAATGACATTTTTTTCATCATTTTTATAAAAATACGTATCAACAATTTTTGAAAATTCTGCAGTTTTGGAAAATTTTGTAATTTTAATTAGGCACTAAAAATTTGTCAGTTTTTAAGAAACTGGTAATTTTTAAAAATTTTACAATTTTTGAAAATTAACTATTTAAAAATAATCATTAAAAATCAACGATTTTTTAAAATTCTGTAATTTTGGAAAATTTTGCAGTTACATTAAAAATCTGCAATTTTGGAAATTTTGCAATTTTTAAAACTACTGAATTTTTAAAAGTTTTGCAATTTTTAAGGAATTTGACAATTTTTAAGAAATTTGACAATTTTTGAAAATTCTTCATTTTTTGAAAAATTAATAATTTTTGTGAATAGGTACTGGGAATTTTAAAAGTTCAACGATTTTAGGAAATTTAATAATTTTTGAAAATTTTGCAATTTTTAAAAATCTGCAACTTTGGAAAATTTTGCAATTTTTAAAAATCTGCAATTTTGAGAAATTTTGCAATTTTAAAAAATCTGCAATTTTGAGAAATTTTGAAATTTTAAAAAGTCTGTAATTTTGAGAAATTTTGCAATTTTTAAAAATTCTTCAGTTTTTAAAAATATTTGCAATTTTCAAGAAATTTGACAATTTTTGAATATTCTTCATTTTTTGAAAAATTAATAATTTTGGTGAATACGGAGAATTTTAAAAATTCAACAATTTTAGGAAATTTGATAATTTTTGAAAATTCGGCAATTTATAAAACTTTGGCAATTTTGGAAAATTTTGCAATTTTTAAAAATCTGCAATTTTAGGAAATTTTGCAATTTTGAAAAATTTTGCAATTTTTAAAAATCTGAAATTTTGAGAAATTTTCCAATTTTAAAAAATCTGCAATTTTTTTTTTGATTAATTTAATTATAGTTGCGATTTTGAGAAATTTTGCGATTTTAAAAAATCTGCAATTTTGAGAAATTTTGCAATTTTAAAAAATCTTCAATTTTAAGAAAATTTGCAATTTTAAAAAATCTTCAATTTTGAGAAATTTTGCAATTTTAAAAAATCTGCAATTTTAAGAAATTTTGCAATTTTAAAAAATCTGCAATTTTGAGAAATTTTGCAATTTTTAAAAATCTGCAATTTTTAAAAATCTGCAATTTTGAGAAATTTTGCAATTTTTAAAAATCTGTAATTTTGAGAAATTTTACAATTTTAAAAAATCTGCAATAATTTTAAAAAATCTTCAATTTTGAGAAATTTTGCATTTTGGAAAATTTTACAATTTTTGAAAATTAACACTTTAAAAAAAATCATTAAAAATTAACAATTTTTAAAAATTCTGTAATTTTTGTAAATTTTGCAATTTTTAAAACTACTGAATTTTTAAAAGTTTTGCAATTTTTAAGGAATTTGACAATTTTTGAAAATTCTTTATTTTTTGAAAAATTATTAATTTTTGTGAATATGGAGAATTTTAAAAATTCAACGAGTTTAGGAAATTTGATAATTTTTGAAAATTCGGCAATTTATAAAACTTTAGCAATTTTGGAAAATTTTGCAATTTTTAAAAATCTGCAATTTTGGGAAATTTTGCAATTTTTAAAAATCTGAAATTTTGAGAAATTTTCCAATTTAAAAAAATCTGCAATCTTTTTTTTTTTTTTTTGATCAATTTATTTATAGTCGCGATTTTGAGAAATTTTGCAATTTTAAAAAATCTGCAATTTTGTGAAATTTTGCAATTTTAAAAAATCTGCAATTTTGAGAAATTTTGCAATTCTTAAAAATCTGCAATTTTGAGAAATGAAATTTTAAAAAATTCTACAATTTTGGAAAACGTTGCCATTTTTAATCATTTTAAAATTCCGCAATTTTTGAAAAATCAGTACCTAATTTTTCTGATGTAAGGAATTTAGAAAATTCAACGATTTTGGCAAATTTGATAATTTTCGAAAATTTGCGATTTAGGTAATTCAATAATTTTTGAAAATGTGAAAAAAATTACTCTGAATTTTAAAGGAATATTCTAACAATCGATTGTTTTTTAAAAACAGTTTCTTCAAAAAATTAAATTTACAACTGATTCTATAAAACAACCTTGTCAAAGTGTCAACCTTTGAAAAAATGACATTGTAATGTATCAACTTTCTGACTTCCCTATATTTTTCCTCCCAGAGTGGCCACTGCAAACGTGCAATCTGCTTCATTCTACGAAATGTATTCAATTTTTATAAACAGATTGAATCTTTCAAAGTATGCACAAAAAAACCCAAGTTGGAAGGGTAATGTACAATGCATCGAACTAACAGGCACGAGTTCACACACATAAGGAAATTGGTAATCAGTATGCGGCGTGATAACGTTTAATTAAGATTGGAAAAAATTTACATACCTAGGTTACATCTGTACGTATTTCCGATACATGTAGCATTCTACGTACGAGTATGTATAATGAACTAAACGATAGAGACACGCGTTGAATAAGGAATTATTGTCTACGTATATCTTTAGTTTGTCAGCAATTTCTGAGAGTCTTCGTAACACGCAATTTACTTCATCTTTTTTCAATACAAGTATCTGCGTAAAAAACCAATGCACGTGCCCTCTTTGTTGGTTTCCACACGCCATAATTTTGTTCGTTTTTTTCTCGATTCCAAAATCATGAGAATTTAATATCAGCAGAATGAGATAACAAATTCGTATAAACTAATTTAATATTTTTCAACACTATTTCGAATAAGAATTCACCATCATCAATCATTCCTTATTATTTTAGAAAACGTTTTTTTTTTTTTTTTTCAAGACAACTTCGTTCAAATTTTTTTTTGAAATGTCAACTTAATATTTTGAACGACATGCCATTAAAAACACACAAACACACACTTCAAGTAAAATTATCGATTGTTCATTTTTTTATCATTTATTTTCCAAAAAAAATCTCCAATGGGGAAAATTAGTCTTGAAAAAATTATCTCGAAAACAAATTTAATAAGAAAACACATCACAGGTAAAAAAAATTCTCAGAAATCATAAAAAAAAAATCACAGAAAACATCAATAAAATTCATCGAAAAATAAATACTTTTTATTAAAAATCGTTTTTAACGAAAAAAAGTTTCCAAAAAATTTTTTTAAAATAAGGTGAAAAAAATCAAATGAATCTCCTAAAATTGTCCAATGTCTAATCTACAAAAATTATTGATTTTTTAAAAACTGTCAAATTTCTAAAAATCATTGAATTATTAAAAATTGCTGTTTTTTTTAAAATCGATAATTTATAATGATTCAATAATTTTTCGGAATTGTAAATTTTCAAAAGACGTCAAATTTTCCAAAATCGTTGAATTTTATAAAATTCTCTGATTCACTAAAATTGTCGAATTTTCCAAAATTGCAGAATTTTCAGAAATCATTACCTTTTTAAAAATTGTCACATTTCTAAAAATTATTAAATTTTAAAAATCGAAAAATTTTCCAAAATAGTCAAATTTTTGAAAATTTGTTAATTTTTAATGATGCAGTGATTTTCCGGAATTGTTAATTTTCAACAAATGCCAAATTTCCCCAAATCGTTGAATTTTATAAAATTCTCTAATTCTCAAAAATTGCTGCTTTTTCAAAGTTGCAGAATTTTCAAGAATCACCACTTTTTCAAAAATTGTCAAATTTCTGAAAATTTCCATTTTTTGGGAAACTGGTAGATTTTCAAAAATTATTGATTTTTCAAAATTGCCAAATTAAAAAAAAAATAGTTTTTAATTAACCAATAATTTTCTAAAGTGGTTTAAAAGGTCAACTTTTTAAAATTTTTCTAAAAATTTCTGTTCATTAATTATTATAATCAATTAAATCAATCGCACGCGAAAATTTAACCCATGGAATATAAAAATCTGAATCAATGCGATATTTCATAAAATTTTTTGAAAATTTGGAGGGAAGTCCATGACTTCCTCATTAAATACCCTACTGGTGAAAGTGCGACTTTTTGAACCCCCTCTCGCCATCACTGTATACTTCATTTGTTTTTATTACGTTCATCGTGCATTATTTATTTACTTGAATAATTCTATCGAGTGGTTGCAATAGACCATGTTTATCTGCGGGACCACCTTGCCTGATACGATTGATAAACACTCCTCTTTCGTATAATCCATCAGATATACTAAATCCAAAATCTTCGTATAATGGGTCTTTGAATAGAACGACCTGAAAACAAATCCAATTCGTGAATCAGACCTTCTAATAATTATAAGGTAATTTGAAGGAATATCTCAAGCTCACCTGATGCACTTTCGATGTCGTATCGTTGATCTCATTTTCGTGAAAATCGGCGATACTAAAAATCTCATCAACGTTGGAAAAAGTATTATTGTATTCGTCAGCATAAGACGAGCTCATCAAAACACGTTGATTGGTGGTATCCATATTGCTGATTCATCGATTAAAGAAAGATAATTAGACACTTTGTAGGGCGCAGAATATCAAGTCGAGTAACTTTCTAGTGGTAAACTTACGACGAAAGTTTATAATTTTCATTGTAAGGAACTCTGTTGTAATAAGGCAACGTGTATTGATTAATATTACCAGCGTGGAAAGGAATATTCGAATAGACCGGCTCGTCTAATCGTATCTTGGTATTATTCTGAGGAACGATAACATTCGGTATAATGTGTTCATTTTCTAAACAAAAAACCACAAATCAGAGAAGAGGAACTCCTTTCGGAAGTCAATTGATACCTTACCTTCGGAAATCTGCCTTTGTATGTGTTGGAACGGCGTATCATTCGGCGACACGTCACGCTGGGTCGAACTTTCCCACGATTCAACAGCTGAATCATCGGATAGTAGTCCAGGGCTGCCGTAGATTCGATTATGTACGTCATCTGCGCTAACTGACGCGACCGAAAGTTTTCTTATAGTCAGTATTTTTACGTTAAAGTATTTTCAAAAACAAACTACGTGATCGGCTTACTAACAATTCTCGTAACTGGACGGAGCACTTCGGCATACTTTGAATAGTACTTTATCGCCGGTGTTTTGTAATAACGTAATCGCCTCCGAAAGTAAGACGTTACGTACGTCGTTGTCGTCTATTTCTAAAACACGATCACCCACGTGTAGGGCTCCGGTTTTCTCCGCTAAACCGCCTGAAAAATGGCCACAAATAAGGTAACTTTCAAGTTAAGTAGATACCTATGTTCGATGAGCGACCGAAGAGAAAATTATCCGTGGCATTTACCAGCAGTGAGAGCTGATATGGTTATTTTTCGAGGAATTATTTCAGATCCAGTAATGGTAATACCGATTGGTCCGTTTTGCTTGTTTAATTGAACCGTATATTCGACGTTTTCGTTACTCGAAGTTGCTGAAAAATTATCATAATATTATTACAAGTAGGTACCTATTTGTCGACTCAGCATATTTATCGACTTACCTTCGACCATTTGTTTCTCGATCTGCAACGAAACAGTATCCGAAGATGAATGTAAAATACCCAACGCCTCTTGAACCGTGCAATTGGCTAAAATTTGATGATTAATTGATAAAATCTTATCGCCGATTGAAAATACGCCGCAGCGATCGGCAACTGAGCCAGGTTTAATATCTGATACCAGCATACATTCGCTGCTACCTGTAAAATTTCGAAGAACTGGTCAATTCTGAGAATCTTATTCTGAAGAATTTTGTGCGATGAATTGAAAAACTGACAAATTTAGAAAATTACAAAATTCTAAAAAATTTCCCAACTTGAAAAAACTCAAGAATTATAAAATGCTGATTTTTGAAAAAATTGCGAATTTTTGAGGAAATTTGCAATATTCAAAATAATAATGGAAAAATCCTGTTAAATTAACAAATTTTGACAATTTGGAAAATTTCGTAACATAGGTACTTGGTAAAGTCTCAGAAATTAAAAACTTTTTTAAATTGACAAACTTTAACAAAGATTTTTTTTTTGTAAAATTCAAAATTGACAAAAAATTTTGAAAATTCATCTACATTTAAAGCCAAAAAATTTGATAATTTGAAATTACTATAAAAGTTATAGAATTCCAACAAATTAAAATTTGAAGAATTTTCAAAAATTGAACTTTTTTTATTAAATTGACGATTTTAAAAATTAATCGAATTTTGACAATTTGAAATTTTTAAAAAAACCAACAAATTCTAAAAACTTCAAAAATAATTTTAAAAATTGGCGAATTTGTCAATTCCACTTTTTTTTTGCAAAATTTTCGCGTTCTAACAATTTGAAATTTTTCGAAAAATTAAAACATTCCAACAGTTTGAGCATTTTTAAAAAAGAATTAAATTTTGACAATAATTTGAAAAAAATTAAAAATTGTCGAATTTTGACGATTTGAAACTTGAAAAAGTATAACAAATTAGGTACCTAACTACCTATACCAATTTAAAACATTTTGAACAATTTACGAATTTTTAAAATTGAAATTTTTTTGAAAATGATCGAATTCTGACAATTTAAAATTTTTTGAAAATCGATGAATTTTGATGATTTGAAATTTTAAAAATAATAACAAATTGTAAAAATATTTCAAATATTTTGAAAAATTGACCAATTTTGACAATTGAAATTTAAAAAAAATAAAATGAATTAAGGCTAGTAATTTAAAATATTTTGAACAATTTAAGAATTTTTAAAATTACTTAATTGGTTTTGAAAATAATCGAATTTTTACATTTTGAAAAATTTTGAAAATTGAGTAATTTTGATGATATGAAATTTGAAAAAAAAATAACGAATTGTACAAATTTCAAATATTTTGAAAAATTTACCAATTTTGACAATTTGAAATTTTTTAAAATTAACAAATTTTTACAATTTGAAATTAAAAAAAAAAAATCAAGGAATTCCATCAATTTGAAACTTTTTTTTAAATTCCGTATTTTGATGATTAATTAATTTTTTTCAATTTCAATAACTTCAACAAATTAAAAACTTGAAAAAAATAAGGAATTTTCACAATTTGAAATTTTTTGAAAAATTTACGAAATCTATCAATTTGAAAAATTTGCAAAATGAACTTCTTTTAATGATTTGATTTTTTTAAATCAAATAATTCTAACAAAATAAAAAAAAAATGGCAAATTTTGACAACCTAATTTTTTTTTTCAAATTAACAAATTCAAACAATTCGAAAAATATTGAAAATAGGTGAATATTGACGAATGGAAATTAAAAAAAAATATTACCAATACTAATTTTAAATTCTCATTATAAACAATTTTCGAATTTTTAATTTTTAATTTTTTTTTTTTTTTTT
>FIZV01036824.1:0-11303 GCA_900050545.1 Trionymus perrisii | reverse complement strand
GTAGGAATGATGTTCATGACATGACGCTTCCAAAAAGCGAGTCTGCAGAAAAAGGGCCTCCGGGTCCGGAGGCCCTTCTTCTAGGGACCCTTTCAATTTAGGTACTGAGAGACGAAAAAATTTGGGGGGATTGTGAGAGCAAATGGGGGGGGGGAGTCCTCAAAAGCTTTGGGGATCCGGCACCCCTGCTATAGTCAACCAAAAACAGTTCCGATTGATAAAAACTTTCTAAATTTTACTAACTTCTCGTCAATAGTACGAAAATCATTTTTTTTTCAAGATCTTCCTACCTACCTACCTGCCTAGTGTCTGCATAATTTTTAATTAACAGTATTTAAAGTAATGCCGAAGTTTTATGAGAGAGAAGCCAAATCAAGGTGAGCAAGTTTTCAACAAAATAGTAAATTCATTCGCAGTCGAATGACCTTTATCCATCTAAGGTAGGAATAAAAACAATCCTAAATTAGATTCTAGTAACGAATTAGGAGGATTTTTTTTTGAAAAAAAAAAAAAAAAAAAATACACGACTTGATGTACCTATGAATTGTAAGTACCTATTTACCTACACAATAAGTTATTGGTAAATAACTCATTTGTTTTGCAATATCGTATCGCTGTAGTACCTATGATGAGAGAGTATTTATGTACGTATGTTCGTAGATAACAAATTAACATGGGTAACGACTTAATAAATTGTAAAACTATGCTAAAGCACACAGCTTTCGTTTTACATAAAAGGTATAGGTACTTTATTCAAGTCATTGGCGCGCGCTCATTACATATCCCCGAACGATATTATTACCTGCACTACCTGTACCTATATTAGCGTGTGAGAAAATACCCATACATGATTCATTATTGATCATTTTTTTAATGTTGAGTAGCCCATAAGTACTTCTAGATATTTGACAAGTAGCAAGTAAACAACCAATACAACTACCTATACGAGTACGTCTTACTCATAGTGTCCTATGGAAAATTACATACAAGTGTAATGTCGACGAAATATTCAGTGATGGATAAGGTTATTTAATTGAACAAAATTATGTGTTTCTACTTTCTATACAGTGTTGACAAATGAGCACGTAAGGTATTTAAAATATTTTACGATTTAGGTATCTAGTTTTTCATTATTGATAGTAATCTTAGTAATTTTTATATTAAAGTTTATTCGTAATGAAAATTTTAGTCGTTGAAGTTCAGATTGGGAAAGTACTTGCCTACCCAATTAAAGTAAGATTACTGGGTAGGTATGTGAAATAAGAAAATGAAATTTCATTTTGGGTTAGAAAATTTTTTTTCATTTCAAAATGTTTCTTTAGGTGTCCTGATTAACCACCAAGAAGCATCGAACCTTACAAAAGAAGAAATGATCAAATTCAGGAGGGAGGAGACGTGAGGGCATTTAGGAAGATTTACGTTGTATTGTATCATCATTGAACAATTTTTAAAAATTGGCAAATTTTCCAATACTAACAAATTAAAAATTGACAAATTAAAAATTAAAAATTGACAAATTGACAAATTTTTCAAAACTGACAAATTTTTAAATTTTGACAAATTTCAAAAATTAACAAATTTTCCAAAATTGGCTACTTTTGAAAATTGACAAATTTTTCAAAACTGAAAAATTTTCAAAAATTGGCAAATTTTTCAAAACTGACAAATTTTCCAAAACTGACTAATTAAAAATTGACAAATTAAAAGTTGACAAATTTTTCTAAGCGGACAAATTTTCCAAAACTGACAAATTTTTAAATTTTGACAAGTTTCAAAAAGTAACAAATTTTCCAAATTTTCCAAATTTTCCAAAATTAACAAATTTTCCAAAATTGACAAATTTTCTAAAACTGACAAATTAAAAATTGACAAATTTTTCAAAACGGACAAATTTTCCAAAACTGACAAATTTCCAAAACTAACAAATTTTCCAAAATTGACTACTTTTAAAAATTGGCAAATTTTTCAAAACTGACAAATTTTTAAATATTGACAAATTTTAAAAAAATTGACAAATTTTCAAAAATTGACTAATTTTTAAAAATTGGCAAATTTTCAAAAAAGGACAAATTTTTAAAAATTAACAAATTCTTTAAAATAGACAAATTTTTCAAAATTGACAAATTTTCCCAAATTGATTATTTTTCCAAATTGAAAAATATTTTTATAATTGACAAATTTTTTCAAATTGAAAAATATTTTCAAAGTTAAAAATTTTTCAAAAACTGTTAATTTTCAAAAACTGTTAACTTTTCCAAAATTGACAAATTTTCCCAAATTGATATATGTAATTATTTTTCCAAATTGAAAAATATTTTCAAAGTTAAAAAATTTTCAAAAACAGTTAACTTTTCCAAAATTGACAAATTTTTAAAAATTTGCAACTTTTCAAAAATTGACCAATTTTCCCAACTTGAAAAATATTCACAAAATTGACAAGTTTTCAAAAATGAAGACCACCCTGAAGGGCACGCCCATAGAGCACAGAACAGACACATGGTATAAAATTATATTTTTAACGGAGTAGCTACATTCATTAACCTTAATAGTTTCTTAATACTGTGTAAACCTACGTCTGTACAACAATATAACAAAAATACTACCATAAAAAAGAGAAAAAAAAGGAATGGAAGAAAAAATAAACACAACTAAAAAGCTCTTGTTTACGCAGCTTTTATCACACTACGAGAATTCGCTACAGATACGACGTGATATGCTTTAGTTCTTATAAGCATTTTTTACTAAATTAAAAACAAAATAAATACATAAAATCAGATAAAAATAATGGCACTTAATATTTTCATTTTTTGTAATAAAACAACGTCTGAACATAAACGTCAAGCGTATTCTGATATGTTTTGGTGAAGAGAAAAAATGAGCATTGGTTCCCAATTCACAACTCCTTGGACAACTGCGTCAAGTCAAGCAATCTCGTGTAGTGTAACGTTATACAAATATATTATGTACTTACGAATGTATTAGTACTTTTTTATTTATTTATACAATCAACGATACATGTACAGAATTAAAGAAGGAAATTAAATATATTACACTTTTCTAATAACCAGAATTAACTCCGGCGGGAGATCAAATAAAAATTAAAAGTAAAACAATAGGCTACATCGTTTAAGTACGCGTTTTCTTTTTCCTTTTTTTTTTTCAATTACGAAGGGAGGAAAACAAGAGAAAAAACAAATCCTTAACACTACATACGTATAATACCGTCCAAGTATTGCAGCAAATCGCCCCCTCCTAGCACCATTAATGCGCAATACTCTCAAAAATATCGAGCTCGGTAGAGCTTACTACACACTACTTGAGACAAAAATGAAAAATAAAATAAAAGAAAGAAAGAAAGAAAGAAAAGAGAGAAAAAAAACATGATCACAGCTCGCTCAGTCGTAATATACGCAACATAAGTAGTCCAAATGGTACATTCTGATCAATCTAAAAAAATAAATAACAATGAAAGACTTGACACTGTAGTTACATCTGCACTTCGAAAGACGTCTTGATATTGTCAGCTGCCGATGAACTGCCAGCCAGAGGGCTACCGGTCAAAAAAGGGTTGGTATTTTTAGAAGGAGCTGCTCCAGTGGCCGGTGTCGTTTTACCAGTATCGATAGTCAACGAAGCCCAGTCGATATTAAACGGATCTGATTTCTCGTTCGAATTAGCTGCGGCTGCTCGACTGAGTACAGTCTCGGCCGAACTCAGCGAATACGCTCGAGAATGCATTCCTAGGGCGGGTACACGTTTAATGGCAGGAGGCGATGAGGAAGTGGACGACGAATCTGAGACGTTCATTGTGAGCTGAGCTACTTTACCGAGCCACTGCTCGGGTTTCGGTAACTGTGCGTTATTTGGTAGTGGCGGAGTGGCCGGAGGCGTTAGTGGAATCTCGACCGAGGATACGGTGGACATGGGCTGTGACAGAGAACCACTATTGCTAATTTCGTCCTTGGATGTGTTGTTACTATTGCTAATCGCGTTCGTGATGTTATTGTTTAGAGTATTCGTGTCCATTAGTTGTAGTACGTCTGATGACATGTGTGCTTGCTTTTGTTGCGGTTGCTGTTGCTGATGCTGTTGAGGTGGTTGACAGAGTAACTGGTCTAGTGGGTTGTTCGAGTCTGTAGCAAAAGAAACGTATCTGGGTTTAGCTTCGAATATAAGAGTCGAGATATTCGATAATGTACTCGTATAGCGTGGTAAGAGTTAGTATGTAGTATATTTCCTAAATCCACCCTCCTTTAGGACTCCTCCATCTCCTCACCAATTGGTTGTACAAAAAAAAAAATGATACAAAAGTTGTAGGAAATTGTGTGTAGAATAAAAACGTACTGACCTATTTTCACCGCAAAATCAACCCCTTAGCAGATATCAGCAAAAATCCGTTTTCGAGGGGGCTGGAGCCTCCATAAAACAATTAGCAAGGGTCTGCGGGATGGTAGCTTATGGAGTTTAGTCACGGGATCACTCTCGACAATTTTTCGCAATAAAAGCTTCGCTAGCTAAAAATGTTTCCCCCTCTCGAAATTCCTCTTAATTGCCTCCACTAAAGTGCTGACTGAGATGAAGGAAAAACGTTTCCATACAAAACCGACCCACAACCATCGATTGCCTTCTTTACGAAAGAACTCGTTGAAAAGTTCATTCAAAAGTAACGATTACTCGAAATTGGGGCGGGCGATTCCTTTCAGGACATCGTAACAGGAAACAGGGCATTTCAGAATGCGTCGATTAACATCGCTCTGATTTTCACGCATTTAAAAAAGTACTACAAAAAGGAAAACCTCGATTTGGCATAACTAGCGCACGGTGAATTTTGCAAAAATCGATATTTGTGACCTTCTCGTGACACTGGACCGAGATAATTCTACATTTTCCGCACACTTGAAACTTTATCGTAACGAATACCGCATTAAAAAAAATTCCATTCGGTGGGTAAATTTAAATGGAAAAAGTTGAAATACGATATTGTGAAATTGTATTGAATTTTCGATTTAAAAAATTCAAACGATAATGAGATGAATGAAATACATCCCTCGACTTTCCCATTTACGTAAACAAATTTTCAATGATTTTCGCACTAATCGAATTTCATTCCCGCGTACCCCTTCTCGGCCCTGCCTTCAAAGTCTTATGTTTCCACCACGAATGCAGCTGATTCGCTCATGAACTGATGAGCATTCTGTTCAACAATCATCTGGAGTCGAATATCAATCAGCGCCCGTTCGACTAGTAACGTCATTTTTACACCTAATTGGGCATGCAGTCAACGTACAACCAAGTACAACTCGATAAATGTACGAGTGTTTCGGGTAGATAGCAGAGATCATAGATCTAAATAACAAAACTAAATTGGAAGCTTGTGTCTCCAAAATTTGAAAATAAAAATTTTGGTGATGAAGATAAGTAATACGAAATAATTTCAGACAGTTGAGGTACCTAGCACACAAACATCGAACATCCTTTACCTGAACACGACTTTTGCATAAACGTCGACGAACTGGTAGTAATGGTCTTTAATTCGATCAACTGCGAAAAATCGTTCACTTTGCTAGCGAATAAATCTCTGGCAGAAAGTTGACTCGAGCTTGGCTAAAAAAATACAAAATCATCGGTTAGTTTGTAAGTTTGCATCTGGAAAAAAAATCACCTATGGTGATGGTGAAAAATACTCACGTCGGCAGTTTTCGAAGTTAATAAATCGTCTTTCTTCGTCATCAGTGATAACTCCTGGGAGAGTTGTTGACACATCGCGCTAACCTGATCAGTTACCGTATTTGTCATGCTTAAATTAAGATCGTTCGAATGAGTCGGCGATACTTCCGGTATTGGACTTACTGAAATTATAGAAATAAAGCACGTTAATACTCGCCAAACGTGAAACCGAATTTTTTACAACTTTTCGCTCTAATTAGGTACATCTATGTTGTTGATTTTAGTCACGTCGAGCTATGCAAATCGTGCCGAGAAGAGTAAAAATTTGAGCGAGGCGAGTCGACACTTTTTTTATACTTTGTTTTTTACAGAATAAAATTTGAAAATTTTAATACATAGTTTTTGAAAAAAATTATTGTTAAAAAAATTATCTATCAAAAAAATTTGAAAACATTTTTTTCTACAATTTGCCCCTCCCCCCTCTCCAAAAAGGTCTTATTCGAGAAAGTGAAAAAAAAAACAAAGAAAATATCAAATTTGAAAAAATTCTCTTGAAAAAGCACTGCAGTTGAAGATGAAGTCCAAAGGAGATAAAAAATAATCATTTGGAGCTTGAGGGAAAAAATTGCACCCTTTTGCTTAAATTGCCATCAATCTCGTCCCGATTTAGTCTCGCGTATTTCATTCACGATAACGTCGCAAGTTTTTACGTCGGAATTCAGCAAAGAATATTCTAAAAAAAATTTGGAGCTACGCAAATAACTTTAAAAATCACTCACCCATTTTTGAAAGAAAAAATGTCTCATTCATCTGAGCAGACAAATCATTTCTCAAAGAACTTTTTGAACTTTATCGTAATAAAAAAAGATGTGCATTTATAAAAAAAAATTGAATTTTCCCAATTTTTTTATCGTCATTTTTTTTGTTGAAAAAATTTCTCTATAAAAAATTTGTCCATTTCTTGAAAGCAAATTTATTTTCTAACAAAAAAAATGTTCGCTTATTTTTTTAAAATTTCAAATTTTTGGTTTTCACATTTTTCTTTAATTTTTCATTTTGTTTCAAATTGTTTTTATTTTTAAATTTTGATTCAATTTTTCAATTTTTATTTTTATTTTATTTTAATTTTGTATTAAAAAATTTTCAATCTTCAATTTTTATTTTTTTCATTTTTAATTTTGAAAAAAAAATCATGATTTTTGGAGAAATAAATTTCTCAACATTTTTGGATTGAAAAAAATTCTAAATTTTTAGGGGTAAATATCTCCATTTTTTTGGAATTAGTGTGAGAAAATTTCTGAACTTTCAATTTTTGAAATAAAGAAATAAGTAAACAAATTTTTCAAATCTTTCAAAGTTTAAAAATAAGTAAAAAAAATTCTCTTATTGTTTAAAAAAAATGTTAGATATTTGGAGGAAAAAATCTCTAATTGCAAAAATTTATACTTTTTTTGGAATTGAAAAATTTCTTCAAGTTTTTTGAAGAAAAAAAAATCATTCTCTCATTAAACATGAAAAAATGTCAACACCATCCCTGCGAGAGAAAATCGAGCTAAATCCTAACAAATTCTAGGATGCCGGCCTAGCACATTTTCCAACAAAAAATACCTGTTGCGAATGAAGATTCCTATCCGGTTTACTTTCCAATTTCAAAATTGGTTCGTCATTTACTCTACGCGAATCGGTCATCATATCTGGATCCGATGATCTTTCTTCAATTTTTATATCGGTTTTCGTGTCCAAATCTTCTTCTTCCCTAAACGCGTCAATTCGTCATCGTTAATTAAAACAACGAAGACAGCTTAATTTGATAAAAATGAATTGTACAAATGTTTACTTTATTTTGGTCCCATCCGATGTACTGTTCACTAAATCGTATAAGATATTTGTTTTTTCACCAGAATTGAAATTATCCAATTCCGGATCCGTATACTCCAGGATATTAAAACCAGCTCCCATTTCAGCTGAAAAAAAAAAATGTAAACTTGATTTCTTCGATATTTTGATCGAGCTTATTAATTTTAAAATATACCAACCTAACAATTCGTCTTCAATCAGATCGCCAAACAGAGCAGTCATTTCAGACATACCACCAGGGACAACACCTTCGCGTTCTAGTTCATCCAAGTCAGCAGTAACACTCTCTGGAATACCTTCATGTTGAGTATCTGTCCTTTCGTTAACTACAAAATACAATAAAACACGTTTATCATTAAAGAGTCCAAAAAACTTACAAATTTTGTCATCGTATTACACTTACGAAGATGCTGAGAATCGATATGTTTATCAGAGGAGTTCTGTACATCGTTCGAAACGTTCATCGTATTCTCTCTCGGGGTAAACTGAGGAAATTCGTCTTTGACTGTATTTCCTACTCATAAAAAAAAAAAACACATTTCAAAATCAGGAAATAATTTCAACCGTATGTTTTACACGAGATATCAATTCACCAGTCAGAATATTCTGAGCTTGTTCGCTCAATTGCGCGTCCATATTATGCAAAGGAGAAGATTTCGGTTGCTGAGGTGACCGCTGCTGCGGTACCATTAGGTGATTCGTATTCGAAGCAGCCATATGCATTTGCTGAGCAGGCACCTGCTGAGTTTGCATTTGTTGCTGTTGTTGGAATTGCTGCTGAAGCTGCTGTTGCAACACCTGCTGCTGGACGACATTTTGTTGTTGTTGTTGCTGTTGTTGTTGTTGTTGCTGCTGCTGCTGTTGTTGGTGTAATTGTTGCTGATGTTGTTCTTGTTGCTGGTGTAGTAATTGCTGCTGCTGCTGCTGCTGTTGTTGTTGTTGAACTTGTTGTTGGTGTTGTTGTTGTTGTTGTTGTTGCTGCTGCTGCTGCTGTTGTTGCTGTACTTGCTGTTGCTGATGTTGTTGTTGTATGAATAATCTTACACGAGGATCGATCATTTGCTAATGAAAAAATATTTCGATTACGAAAATGCCGAATTAAATATTCAACGAGATTTTCTTTACTTGACACGAACCTGCGGTATCTTTTGCCTGATGAGCATTTGCTGAGTAATCTGGAACGGTAATCTTTGCTGAAGTCTCACATGGGACGGTGGTAAAGGTTGCCTGAATGTTTGCTGAACATTGTTCACTTGTTGAGTATTATCGAAAATAGGATTCTGCATATTTGTCGATCCTTGTACGTTCATTTGATCTTGAGTGCTACCATCGGTGGGAATTTGTGGCTGATTTGAAGAATCTATACAAAAAACAAAAAAAAATTAATACACCATCCTAAAAATTGTATACAATCTGTGGTGCAAGTGGTAACCAACCTTGAACCCAAATCCTCGTCTGATTAGCTTGCTGATCGCCAGAAACGCCGGTATCGATTTGTTGCTTCTGCAACAGCTCCCTTAGCTGACGAGTCATTTCGGGATTAGAGTTGACCACAGTGAAGAGATCATTTTCCGGAGTACGTTGTCTTATATTCGGATTGTTAACGGCTACTTGAGTATTTTGCTGAGGCGAAGAGGTCACGTAGAATTGCGGACGAGGAGTATTAGGTGGAGCGAATACGTCGCCTTGAACGCGTTGATATGTTTGACCAAGATGGGGTGTTTGTACTTTCAATACCTGAGATTGGAATGTACGTTGGACCGGACGACCAGGAGATGTAAGAGAGGGCGATGCCGATGAATCCTGCAGCAAAATGTATCAAATTAGTATGTTTTTTGAATTTTTTTGATTTATTGGAGATGTTAATTACTTGAGACGTGGATAGTTGTAATTGAGGTTTATTATCCACAATTGGTCCCGAAGTGAAAACTGCGGCGGAGTTATCGGGTGCGTTAGCTACCATTTGACGTAGTTGAGTAGGTTGCGGGGTCGGCGGTGGTGCTGGTTGTTGTTGCTGTTGTTGTTGTTGCTGAGGTTGCTGGAGTCGTTGTAAAGCTGTAAAAAGAAGTAAGGTATGATGACGAATTTCTAATAAAAGGATTATTATAGTATAATTCAGTTGAGAGTGGAAAAACAAATTAGCTTTTGAGCCAATCTTATTCGTTTATGATTAGAATAAACCAACCAGGTTGCAGAATCGCTGGGTTTGTTTTTCCACTCTCAACTGAATTTCACTATAGTAACCTAAAAAATTTTATCAGCTGATTTCCTCAATTTGTAACATCAATTTAACGTTTCGTGATTTTTAAAAGGAATCTTATAAATTTTTTCCAAATATGTCTAGGTACCTAATTACCTATATTACAATTTTGTTTCAATTCGAAAGTGAATAATACGTGAAGTTTACCAGTTTTTTTGTCCTTCAATTATCATCAATACGTTAGAAATTTCAATTTTTTGTTTTATACAAATTGTATATTGTGACTTTTTCTCAATTTTAAATTTTTCATTTGATTTTTTTTTCAAATAATTTAAAATTTCAGAAAATTTTGTAAGATTTTGAAAATTTATTAAAATTAAAAAATTATCAAATTTCAGAGTTTTTACAAAATTTTGAATTTTTTCTCATTTTTCAAAATAAAAATATGTCAAACTTTGAAAATTGATTTAATTTTTTTTTTTTGGTAATTCAACTAAATTTTAAAGATGAATCCAATTTCAATAATTCGTATTAAAATTGAAGAATTACCAAATTATGATTTTTCATCAAGTTTAAAAATATACTAAACAAAAAAACTTATCAGACATCAAAAATTGATCTATTTTAAAATTTATACGATTTAATCAATTTTAAAATGACCAAATTTCAAATTTTTATCAAATGTTGAAAAAATTTTAGATTAAAAAATTTTTCCAATTTTTACTGACATTTTAATCCTTTATTTAATTTAGCTGAATTTTGGCATGAATCCAATTTTTATAATTTTTAATTTTTACTCAATTTTAAAAATCTATCAAGTTTACAAATTTACTTTTTAAATTTTTTAAAAAATTCTGTCGAATTTTAAAAATTAATTCAACTTTTAAAATTCATCAAAATTGAGAAATAATCAAATTTTGAATTTTTATCAGGTTTTGAAAATGTACTGAATTCATAAAACCACGAAATTGTAGAAATCTGCCAACATTTAAAAATGGATTCAATATTGAAAATTTATTAAAATTTTAATTTGATCAAAATTCCAAATTAATTAAATTTTAAAATGTTTTTCCATTTTTTTTAAACTAATTTTTAAAATCCACTAAATTTTGCGAAGAATTATTACGCAGTTAATTAGATTTTTTTTGGCAAAGTTTCTGCGTCGGTTTTAAAAAAAAAAATCGGATCAATGGTTCCCAACCCAATGTAAAAAAAAAAAAAAAAGAAGATAAGTACTGAAAGGAATTAAAAACCACTGAACCGACATCAATTTTTTCATCATTTATTACTTACGTTGCACCCGAGAATCGTGTATCTGTTGCTGTTGAGTCGCCTGTTGTTGTTGCCTATATGCTTGCATTTGTTTCCAGTGTTTTTCTTGTTCTGATTCTTTATTCTTCTGAGCAGGTGGAGCAATTTTTTCTTGTTCCTATATTTCAATTAAAAAAAAAAAATCCTATCTTATTATTTCCAAAAATTAACCAACACTGAAAAAAAATTGAAAACTAAAAATCATGTTTTTTGATTAAAAAAAAAAAAAATATATATATATATATATAAATATATTCTATTTTATTAA